>OY992877.1:199268598-199419219 GCA_963921405.1 Cepaea hortensis
CATTGTTCCCATCAATTTTGCTAGGTGTCAGTAAGTTTTCCTGACATTGTTCCCATCAATTTTGCTAGGTGTCAGTAAGTTTTCCTGACATTGTTCCCATCAATTTTGCTAGGTGTCAGTAAGTTTTCCTGACATTGTTCCCATCAATTTTGCTAGGTGTCAGTAAGTTTTCCTGACATTGTTCCCATCAATTTTGCTAGGTGTCAGTAAGTTTTCGTGTTTATTACTTGATGTCTGTACGTTAATAGCTGTACCTTGATCGCTGAACAATGATAGATGTGCATTGCTAGCTGTACGCGTCCGTTGATAGCGGTAGGTTGATAGTTGTACTTTGATAAATGTACTTTAATAGATGTACTTTGATAGATGCTCTTTAATAGGTGTACTTTGATAGGTGTACTTTGATATATGCACGTTGATAAGTGTACGTTGATCGTTGTACGTTGATATGTTTAATACTAGGATATCGGGCTATGTACAGTTAATATGTTCATTAAGAGAAGATCGGAGTGGTCGGAGTTAGTCGACATAGGTTGATCGCCCTACGTTGGGGTGTTTATTACGGTGAGATCGGAATTGATAAAGTTAGTCACTGTAGGTTAATGAGATTTATTTCGAGAAGAACTGGGTACGTATGGACCTGTAGGAGTGTAGTCATGTAATGATGTCTGAAATAAACTGAACACAATAAATGAAGAGGGATACTTTACGTCTCACTTTGTTGAAGTGACAGCGGAAAATTAGTTGTCTAACATGTTACATCATCATCATGAGCCATACAGATAAGCGTGGGCAGTCATGTTTCGCAATCTCACACGATCACCAGAACCGTGGATCAGCTCTGTGTTCCTGTCTCGACCACACCACGTGGCGAAGCATCCAGGTATTTACTTCTCTGTCTTTCCCTTGTTCTTTGCCCTCAATCTTGCCGGTTGTCACCAAGTTCCCCGATTTATTTCTTATTATAACGTGTAACGGATTACAGCAGTCAGTAAAATCCTTCCCGATTCCCGCCCATTCTCTACGACGTGATGAAAAATTGTGCTAACCCCGGCTGATCGGTGTACATATCATATTTGATTAGACAAACTATACAGAGTGTACACTGATTCTCAAAATATGTAATGCCCTGTCGCATGTTGTTGCATCGTGAAAGTTAAGCCAATGTAACAGAACAGGATGGGTTATAGACAATCAGGAGTTTAGAGACTCAATGGCCGACTTTGTGTACTGTGTCCTCGAAAGGCGAAGGCAGACAGTAAATTCTATTAAGAAGACGGATGTGCTTGCCTAAAGGCGAAAGAATCACAGCTCTGATATGAACAGACACAAGGTAAGTCATAGCAAACACGAGAGGAATCGAAAAAGTAAAATGTGTAAAACATCATTTCATTGAAACATTATTTGGACACAGAAAAAGTAAACGGATGGGCACATAATTTAAACACAGAAGAAGCAAAATGTGTAAAACATCATTTGAACAAGGAAGAAGTAAACTGTGAAAATGCATGTGAACATTAGTTGAACACAGAAGAAGAAATGTGTGTGACACATCATTTGAACAAAGAAGAAATAAACTGTTTGAAACATCATTTGAACACTGATGAAGTAAACTGTATAAAACATCTTTTGAACATTATTTGAACACAGAAGACAAAAACTGTGTGACACATCATTTGAACAAGGAAGAAGTAAACTGTTTAAAATATTATTTGAACACTGGAGAAGTAAACTGGTTGACACATTATTTGAACACAGAAGAATTAAACTGTATGACACATCATTTTAACATTATTTGAACAAAGAAGAAATAAACTGCATGACACATCATTGCTGTTTATAAAAGACCACTAAACAGACACTATTTTAAGAGTGTTCTTGGCGTGTTCTTATATATGTATAATTTAGGTTCTCGGTTGAGAACCGCGGAAGCGCTGTGGCTAGCCCAATTAAATGCCCGCCCAATGGGCATGGGTTCAAATCTCCATCAAACCAGGAATTGTATTTGCTCCCAGGCAGGCTTAGCGTAAAATGGTTACCAAGAAAAGCTCTGGTAAGAAAGAAGACCGGCCTGGTGTTAACCATATCAGCCACCCAGTGCCCATTGGTCTATAGACAGAGGAGCCTTCCGCCATATGCTCAATACGTCCCGAATCGTGGAAGATAAGTTGTTGGAGAAGTTCGTAGATCATGAAATACATTCCGAAAACAGTTTGGTAAGTTGAAACAGATGTACGTAGAAATATTGAGAGAATGGTATAAAAAAAACTAAACATAACAAATAATGGGGTACAACATGGGAATGGGAATCATAACCGGATATATAAAGATCTCAGCAAGAATGTGTCTGTGAATGTTCTCGGGGCAAAGAAGGAAAGGACAAAACAGAATAAAACAACAGGAAGCTGCAAGTTATCTAAATCAACTGTAAATTCAAAGTGGGATGCATTTCTTGAGACAGAACAGCATGATGAGGATGGTGATGATGATGATGATGATGTCACGTTTTGTGAATATAGTGACAATAATAACATTATAACAGACACTAAACTACAGGCAGTGAATAGACGTAATTTGTCTTTGGGAGGACACCTTGTGCAAGAGCTGCAGTCTGTAGGCAACATCCAGAAGCATTCATCTGTCCACTGTCCTCGCGAATCTGATATGCACAATAACTTGGAGAGTAAGTCTGGTGATTGGCTTAAAGAGAATAAGAACAGTGATTGGCTAAAGGAAAGTAAGCATAGCGATTGGCTGAGAGATTCAGTAATTATAACAACTTCATATTCTAACTCCACACATCCTGCTGCCATCAGCAGTTCATCAGGCTGCAAGAAAAGAGGAACATTTGATCTTGGTCTTGAAATATTTGATGAGGATCTTCAGCTGTAACAGTTTATGTTACCTAGGTGTGGTCTTCTTGTTACAGCAGCAGTTTATGCATCTCTTACTTTTGAAGTCTGGGGTTTGATCCTCTCCTAAGGTGTCATTGTGTCCATCTTTCAGCAGATCAAGGACATCATATATCTCCCGTGTGTTGCCGGGGCCCATAAGGGAAGCAAAGAATAGCAACACTGCAGCCTACCACGCACGTCGTAAGAGGTGACTAAGGAGGCTTGATGGTTCTGTCGCCCTGCTACTGAGTGAGTGCTTGGCGCGACACTGTGAGCTGTGGGTTTCGTGTGAAATGCTTTTGAATCTGCCCGAGGTGTTTTGGAATGTGACTGCATGTTCTGAGCGATGGCAGCTGGCTATGTCCCAGAGTTGACCGGTTTTTGCCTTATGCAGAAATGCGTGGCTGCTGGGCTTCTGGTTGACTGCCACTACCATCGACGATGAACTGTATTTTCGTGGACTGTGTGGGTGAACATCAAGGAAACATCCAGATGGGAAAATGACTGCCGATTCCATCAGAGATGAACTAGATGTTTCGTGGGGGACTATTGTGTTGACATTCTGGCGGCGGCATTATGCATAGTGTATCTGTGCAGGCTGTTGTTTGTCGAGAATCCTGTCTTTTTCACTTTTCACATTGGGCAAAGGGGAACATTTTGTGCGATATTCACTGGCACAGGAACGGAGCATAATGGGGACGACCCGTTGCTGTGAAGTTGGAACCGCGACTAACTAACTAACTAACTAACTAACATGGGAATGACAAGAGAATCGCTACACGAGACCAAGACTATGCTAATAAAATGCTATAGAGACATAGAAAGAGCAAGCCATGGCGATAGATATGACACATGGAAAGGTCGGAAGATGACATAAAACAATGGGCTCCACAAAAGCTGGTAGTTAGCCTCTACAAACACGTGAGAGTCATATCTGCTGGACTCATCATCATCGTATGCTAAGCCGATTAGCTTGAGTGGTCACGATTCACATCTCCTACAAACATAAGAACAGATAAAGCTAGGAGTACGACAAGGGTGTGTCTTGTTACCAGATCTTTTCTCCCTGTATAGCGAAGTAATAATGAGAGAGATCAAAGAGATGCCAGGAATACTAGTTGGAGGTTATAATATAAATAATATACGCTATGCAGATGACACAGTATTGGTGGCGGATAATTCAACAGACCTACAACAATTATTAGACGTTGTAGTAACAGAGAGTGCAAGGAAAGGACTCAACTTGAATATCAAGAAAACAGTAACAATGGTAATATCAAAGAAAATGGTGACACCAAAATGTGACATAGAAATAGAAGGGAAAATCCTTAACCAAGTTGATAATTTTAGATACCTAGGGGAATTTATAACATCAGATGGAAGATGTACAACAGAGATTAGGAGCAGAATAGGGCAGGCAAAAGCCGCATTTCATAAAATGAAGAGTATCTTATGCAATAAGTCACTGTCACTGAATGTAAGAAAGAGAGTGCTGAAATGCTATGTAGAACCAGTTTTGCTGTATGGCAGTGAATCTTGGAATGTAAATGAACAAATTAAGAAGAAATTAGAAGCAACAGAGATGTGGTTCCTGAGACGAATGTTGCGAATTCCTTGGACTGCCAGAGTAACTAACGACGACTGCCTGAAACAGGCTAATGAAACTAGAACATTATATACAACAATAAGACAGAGACAAACAGCTTTCCTCGGTCATGTGATGAGAAGAGAGGCATTGGAGAACATCGTAACAACTGGAAAGATCAAGGGGAAGAGAGGCAGAGGTAGACCAAGAGAAGTGATGCTGGATGGATTGAGACGGTGGCATGGAGGAATATCAGCAGCAGAGTTGATCCAGAGAACCAAAGACCGAGATCTATGGAGAGCCATGAACGCCTACGCCAGCCGGCACGGCACTTGATGATGATGACAAACATAAGGATCTTGGATCAGACCTCATAGTCTTGTCATCAAAAGGCCATGAGGCCAACCCACCCAGGTATTCATTTCTTTAAGGACTCGTCTACACTAGGAGGGGTGAGCATATGGACTTAGACCCATATTTCCATAGACCAAACGGCACTCGGTGGCTGATGTGGTCGGTATCACGCCACCAGTCGCCTTCACTTCCCAAGAGACGTACCCATGCTATATTGGATCGACACGTGAGACCAGCTCAATTTGTAATATTCTAATTCTCCCCGATGCGGATCGAACCAAGGACCATAGATACGGTAGTCGCGTAAAACGTCGCTTAAATGTCGACAGGGTCGACTACATTGCACCGATGTTATCCCATATGGCCCAGTCTCTTTCCGCAGCGCGGAAAAACGTCTCACAAAGCACGGCATCCGTAGTTCCAGCGACGACCGTCAGGTCGCCGAAAAAATGCAAGTAGGTACGGTAGGCGAGCGTCTAGCCACAACGCTATTGCGGCTCCCTTATCTTGTATTTCTTTGTCGTTCCCTGATTCTGTATCCATTAATTTCGCCAGTTATCCGTTACTACAGACAATGCATATAAAGATATTAAACCATATGGTTATATTATCGGTATACAAGAATAATCATGGAGGGGTATATGCCATGGAAGAGATGAAGAGCAAGGCCAGAGAGAGGATGCGTTCAGGACAGGAGAAGATGTGTGGCAGATGATCTCTCGATGGGTGTATCGGACCAGTTACAGTTCCAGTTGAAAAAAAAAAAAAAAAACTTTCCTCCCGTTCAACTAGCCTTTGTGGCGTTAGTTATATTTGTGGTGGTTCATGGTACGGGTTAAGTTTCTCTCGGTTTCTGCGCCAGTGTTAGTTGGCTTATCGATTCTGGAGAGTGTATGCCCGTGACTTCAGCTGGGGGATTGGCCGGCAGGTTCTCCTTTGTGTCCGTCTCCTCTGGCGGTTTCTTTTGTCCGTGTTGGCTTCTGTTTCGTAGTTTTTGATATGATGTAGTCCTCATAAGGACTATTTAGTGATTTGCCAGTTGGTAATCTGTGCCGCAAATTCAGTCATTTTCTCTAGAAACTTTGCCTCATCTTCTGCATCTATTTTGCGCTGATTTTCTTCTTCGTGCTTATTTAACTTATTATTCATGTCAAAGTCTGTTTTCTATTCGAGGTAGTCCTCATCATCTGTACCCCGGTCAATTTCAGATGTGTCGGATTCCTTCTCTGGCTTTCTTCGGGTGTCTGGCGGGATGCTGGTTTCCTCTTGAGTAGCTTGGATATCGTGGATCGACTGCTGGCTTTAGCTTGCGGTTTCAGATTGGTCTTTAGTTTGGCTTCAGTGTGTGGCTTCTCTGCTTTCTTTTTCCTGACTTCTGCTGGTTTGTTTTGGATTAGTTTCCCTTTCAGCTTTAGCAGTTCTCTCTCTGATTTGATGGTTTGTAGGATTTCTTTGGCCTCCTTCTTTATATGTGCCAAGCGTTCCACCTCTTGCTTGATGCTGTGCTGGATTTCCTTCATGCCAGCCAGTAGTTTTTCGTTGTCGCTGGTTGGTGTCGGTGTCACAAATGCCTTAACTTGCCACTTCAGCTCGCCAATCTGCTCTTGTAGCTGGAACGTTTCTGTTTGTGAGATACACGAGGTTGTCTCGCACCTCCGCATTGCTTCCTGGCTCTGCGTGAATGAGTGGGTGGGTGAGTGGGTGTAGGTTGGTTGATGTGTGTGTGGGTGGGTGGGGAAAATTGTGAGGGTGCGGGATGTGTGCGTGTGTGCATAAGTGCGGGATGTGTGGGTTGGCGGGGGTATGTGTGTGTGGTTTTGTGATGTGTGTATTGCTGGGTGGTTGCGGGTGTGTGGGTGGGAGGTGGAGTATTTGTGGGTGGATGTGTGCGTGTCGTTTATAGGATGGGTGGTGGATGTGTGTGTGGGTGGGGAAATGTGTGTGGGTGGGGAAATGTGTGTGGGTGGGGGTTCAGTGGGTGGGTGGCGGCATGTATGTTTGCCTGGGTCTGTGTGAGTACGTGGAGGTATGTGTGGGTGGGGGATGTGTGGGTGGCTGCGGGATGTGTGGGTGGCTGCGGGATGTGATTGTAGATGAGGGATGTGTCTCACAACATTGCAATATGCACTGTTTATGTTTACAACATTCATTTGACAATGTTTTTTCCCCATGTGAATGTATCATGCGTAATATGCATTGTTTATGCTTACAAAATTCATTTAACAATGTTTATTTTTCCCTATGTAAATGTAACATGCACATTTGATGAATGAAAGATGAGTGATTGAAAGGGCCGAATGTAAGACGGGCCTACGTTCCCATTTTGTTACCCCTTTAAAATAAAGTTCGTTCGTTCGTTCGTTCGTTCCTTGAATGGTGTCTTTGTGGTCATGGCGATACGCCTATATGCCTCTGGAGGTCCGGGCAGCCCAGGTATCTTGCTCCATGTTTGCCAAGGCAGTTGGCACTCTTTCTCTTGTTATTGGGCTTTCGGACGTCTTTGTCCTAGTTGGCCAGCATACATGCCTTGCATGTATGGTGTTCGGCGCAGTATAGGCAGATCTCTGTCTTGCTGCGGCATGTTGTTCTACTGTAGCCAGCTCGCAAGCATCTTGAGCATTTAGTGATTCTCGGAATGAATCTTTCAGGCTGTGGTACTTTCTTGTTTATCGACACTTGGCTTGGTATCTCGCTGCCCTCTGTTGTCACCACAGCTATAGTTGTAGTAATCTTGGAGTAGGTAAGAAGCCGATCCGCCTTAAAGATTCGGATGTGGAGATTTTCCTGTTGTAGCTGCTTAAGGTTAAGGATCTGGTTATCTGTCAGCTCCACTTGGACACGCTTGATAATCCATATGATCGTCTGTGAGTCGATATTTCCGACTCTGGTGTCTTTCGCCTCATTCTTTTTCTCAGCTGTCTTGGCTATTGTCTGTGGTGGGTTGTCTTCGCCCTTCCTCGTGGTAGCTTCATTTGAGGTTACTGTGGGTTCTGGTTCTTTGCTGCAGCTCACTGTCAGGATTTTATCCTCTCGTCGTCTTGAGGGTCTTGGCATCCTCTAAGCTGCTCATTTTGAATGTCGGGTGTCTTCTGATATTTTTCATGGATCGTGCCATTTTCTCCCCTGTATCAGGTTTCTTGAAGTTTGAGTGACTTGTTCTCGATAGCGCTCCGCATATGCGAATGGAAAACAAAACACGAAAATCGGACGCAGGGCATCTTGCTTATGACCGAGAAGTTTTCCGGACGGTTGTTATGGAAGCGGAGTTCTGCAAAGGATAGGCTACTGAATGAATGAAAGAATCGGTATAACAAACATTTGTATAGTGTTGGCCAAGATTCATCATCCCTCCCCCCCCCCCCCCCCCCAGGAAACACCGTTTGAGAGCCCCTGATTAACAATGCGCATTAAGTGTGCGCCAAGATGCAGATACCACTGCAGATACTTCGTTTGAGTCGACGAGCCTCCATTCTGCTGGCGCGAATATATGTAGCCAATGTGAGTGTGTGCCCAATACTTTCAGTGGAAACAGCGTGCACGGCTTAATTAACTAAATTATACGCTAGCAGGAAATGTGCACGCTACAGCCGGGCCTTGCTGCAGCCGAGTCTGCACTAACTATGATCCGGGAGTGGTAATACTATACTGTCTTCGTCTGTCTCGTCAACCATAGTTTTATCATTAGCATCAAAGTCATCAGCCTCGGTGTAACCATCATTATCTGATGTATAATCAGTATTATCTTTTTGTTTTTATTATTCGTGTTCTTGATAATTTTCTTCCTCCTCTTCTAATCTTATCCTCCTCAGCTGCCTTCTCCCCTCTTTGCCTCTTCTTGTTCTACTTCTTCTTCTTTTTTTTTATTTTTGTCTCTTCCTATGCTCTCCTCCTCCTCGTCCTTTCTCCTTCCTCCTTGTCCTTCTCCTCCTCCTCCTTGTCCTTCTCCTCCTCATCCTCAACTTCCTCTTCTTCTTCTTCTTCTTCTTCTTCTTCTTCTTCTTCTTCTTCTTCTTCTTCTTTTTTTTTCTTCTTCTTTATCTAATTCACCCCTTTCTTCTTCCTCTACATTAGGTCTTCCACTAATTATTTTGTTTGCCTTGCGGATTCCAGACAAGATAACGTCTAATTATACTGACCTCACCTTACCTCATGTCCGTCATAACCACATTTCAGGTCTAGCCGCATTATTATAACCATACACTCGGTTTTCAAGCACACAAGTGTCCATTCCATAACAAGGAAATACATGGGTAACACACACACACACGCACACGCACACGCACACGCACACGCACACACACACACACACACACACACACACACGTATATATATAAAGCTTTGACCGCAGCATCCATTTGGTTACTTGTAATGGTGTTCAAGTAAAGCTTACCGATTCTTCTGCTCGTTGTCATGGTGATGCATCCATCAGTATCGTGCAAGGGCCTGTCTCTCTCACCATTGTTGTAACCAGGCCTATACAGGGCAGCAATAGCGGGGGTTCACCAAGAGGTGTATCACCATGACACAGGATGTTATATAGTGTCTGCATTATATTCTTTCTGTCCCGCGTCATTAATTAAACGATATGCGCATTTCAAAGAATACCATGGACAACTGAAAGAAACATTTAAAGAACGTGACAAAAGAAACACATAACAAGGACGTAAAGAAAATAAGATTGAAATAAATAAATAAGAACAGAACAAACTACCAGAACAAGTATATGAAATAAGGTAGACACTGAAGTAAAGATAGAGAAATTTATAATAGGCAGATAAACGAAACGAAATAGCATTCAGAATAAACAGAGATGGGGTGATATATGGACAAAAATCAAGAAAGAAAGAAAGAAAGAAAGAAGACAGACAGACAGACAGACAGACAGACAGACAGACAGACAGACAGACAGACAGACAGACAGACAGACAGGTGGGTAGGCAGTCAGAAAGAAAGAAAGAAAGAAAGAAAGAAAGAAAGAAAGAAAGAAAGAAAGAAAGAAAGAAAGAAAGAAAGAAAGAAAAGCAATAAAAAAAATTTAAAAGTATAGTTAATTTCTCTGATCACACCAAACTCCAGTTGCATCAAACCCAGACAAACGAGAAAACGACGTCAGTCATGTTCCCAGACGGCCATCTCACATTCGACACTTCCTGCTGGCAGGTGTACATCAGGGGGTTGTCGTGTATGCTCGCTGGCTTCACGCTAGCATCCAAAAAGCTCAGAGCCGGCTACATGCCATGCCAACAGAAGCCCCTGGAACAGGCAGCATATCTCAGATTTAGTACATGCTTTCCTGCCGTGTCTCTTATACAAGGTGCTTGTAGTCCTGGCATGATCGTTTCATTAGAGCATAAATACATACATATATACCTTCTTATCTTCCCACACGCCTATCTAACAAAGTAACTACCTGCCTACCTGATAACCTGCCTGCCTTTCTGCCTGAACACATATACATACCTACCTCTATGTCTATCTACCAAACTACCTACTTACCTACATACCTATCTGTCTGCCTGTCTGCCTGCATACATGCCTGCTTGCCTACATACCTACCTACCTATCTACCTACATAACTACCCACATACCTACCTACCTACCTACCTACATATGTACGTACGTACATACACATACATCCACACACACACACACACCCACTCGCCCGCCCGCCAACCCGCCCGCCCGCACGCACGCAGACAGACAGACAGACAGACAGACAGATAGACAGACACACATAGACACACACACACACAGACACACACACACACACACACACAAGTAAATCAGGTAAGAGACCCCTTTCACGCTAAGTGGCGTAATAGATATATGGTTCTCATCCCATAATTTTAGTTTAATAGCACTGAATTGGTCATGTGGTCAATATACCACAAGTCTTCTTTAGGTCACGAAGCATGTTATAGTTGTCGCGAAATCCTGAAGGACATTGACCTGATGAGTGAGGACAGAGTGATGGTCATTGACCGAATGGTAAAAGAAGACAGAGACAGTTGGTGTAAGGGTCATTGACCGAATGTTTCAGAGGACATACAACGGCGCGCGAGATTGCTACGATCGTTTGGTTGTAAAAACGGAGTCCTCGATCAAAGAGTCGGAAATGTTTGATGTACGGTGAGCGGAGAAAACGGTGAGCGGAGAAAACGGGAACTAGCGGAGAAAACGGGAACTAGCGGACAAGAGCGATAAAGCAATTTCACAAACCTTTGATGTGGGAAAACGGTGGACGATCAGAAAACGTTTGAAGTAACGATACATTCGGTTGTTGATGTATGAAGATAAAAAAAGACGGAGAATAGAAGCCAAGGTATAAATGGTTGGGAAACATGTTTTGGTTTAGTGTGCTAACAATTATTCCATCTAGCAGGAATGTTTATCTATTCGTCCTTATTAAGAAGAGAAATTACTATGTCCCGAGTTGCTTAGAGGCAATGTGGCATTTGTGCTTATGTGCTTTTGTGTTTCAATTCATGGACTACAATAGATAGTATAAGGTAATAGAATTTTAGCTTAGTAATCTAGCATAGTGAACTGGCGTGTGTGATCGTAGGCATTGGGTGTCTGGGCTTTGCCGTTACCATTTTCTTCTTTTATCTAATCGACTAGAATTTAATGAACTCATATGTCTTATGTCAGAGTATCGTTCGGTACAGTCTGAGTACGGCCGGAGGCATACTCTCACATAAGAATTAGTCTGAGTCAGGCTGATATCACATGGTTATCTATCTCAAACAGGTTCCACGAAAAGTCTCCTGACATACCCTGAGAAGATAAAAAGGCACTTCACTTGTGCAGAGATAAATTACCTAACCATATGAACTAAGAGTATAGAAAAGTATTACTCGTGTGCCGAGATAACTAATCGCAACAAGATGAACTCTGCCAATAAATAACATCCAGGCTAAGTAAGCAGTGGATAGAACTTTACTTCTCTGAAGGCAGAGCGAAATAACTTACAGATATTTGAACGGTGTAAAAATATAAAAAGGAAAAATGGATAACTCACGAACAGTTTCCATGCATACAAGAATAGTTACTTGACTAACTGGCGACAGTGTGTCGAACACACATACACACACATATATATATATATATATATATATATATATATATATATATATATATATATATATATATATATATATATATATATATATATATATATATATATATATATATATATACAGTGATAGACAGTGTTGATGTGATTTCAGCAATGGATTTTATTAACTTCCTGAATTGTGAATGTGTAAAATTCAAGAACTTACAGTAATCCCATTATTCCGTGATGATCAGACTGTGAAAAATTTCAAGATATTGGAATACGTGCAGAATCAGTCGGAGAGACGCATTCCCGGGTGAGATCAATCACACCACAAATGTGTGGTGTGTTGTCGAATGGCCGTATACGGATGAGAGATGGGATGCGGAACATAGACATAAAGAGTCCTATCTCGCACATGCAATAGACTACACCACAGATTACATATATACATTCAATACCTACACCTGACATAGTTTTTCAGCATTAAATATTCTATTAATTGTTTGAGGAAAATGTTGTCGGGGTATGTTATGAAGGAATAAAGAGAGAGAGAGAGAGAGAGAGAGAGAGAGAGAGAGAGAGAGAGAGAGAGAGAGAGAGAGAGAGAGAGAGAGATCAGAAGACATAAAGGGGGGAGTATAGACACAGGTCTGGCAATAGTCCCAAATTATAAAAAAGGATTTTAACGGTGTGCTTGTTGACTCCACTTTCCCCCAGGGACGACAAGTGATAATAGTACACATGTAAGTCTGGGTCGAACTGCAATCAGTTGTCAATGGAATAACCTACGGTGCGGACAATCAGACACATTACATTGAGTTGCATAACGTTTACATGGCGTAGCAGTCAACTCCGGCATATTTTTGGGCTGCGTGAATGTGTGTTTCCTGTGCAAATTTTATGTTCAGTAGTTTGCCAGTTGTCGGTCTCCGTGGCAAATTCGTTACGGACGCAGTTCGTAATTCCACTTACCTGCGTTTGAAACATAACTGTGGCTGATTTGGCAGCAGACCGTGTCGCGCTGGGTTTTAAAATGTTGGTATGTGAGCCGGTCGTTCAGAAAGCAATGGCAAACTTTTTTTTTTCATATCCCTTACAGGGCATTGCAGTCAACACCAGCATTTTTCAGCTGCTGTTGATGTACTATGCAAGATTACGCTCAGTCGTTTGCCATCGCTTTCTGAGCGACCGGCTTACATACCCCGTAAGTTACCGACGTGGCGAGAACCGCCACCGTTTCTCGCGCACATCACGTTACTCACGAGAGTATACGGGATTACTGGGAAAGACGTAAACTTCTAGGCCAGGGAGATGGCAAACTACTGAACGTAAAACTTGCCAAGAAAACAACTACAGTGCTCGTGTTGACAGCGATGTCATGTAAATAGGATATGCGAAAAGAAAAATGTTTGCCATTGCTGTCTAAACGGCCGACACTCATACCATGGTGTGGAAATCAACGCATGGCGTTCTGCTTCCAAATCGCCCGCAGCTATTCTGAACGCGGTATTAGAACGCGGCAAGTGACTTGACTAACAACGTTTGTCTTCAATTTAGCTCGGTCCCTCTCCACAGATCGCCTATCCGCCTGCCAGAAAGACAATTTTGTTATTTGTGATCGTAGGAAGCAGAGGTGTTTCCAAGGCACCAGGGCCGGGTTATATACTGGCCAAGACCTATTGACGCGTCCTCGTCGAGCGTCCTGGGCAACAGGTCCCTTCGAAGTCCTGGCTAAAGTCAGTAGGATCGCCGATTCTTCCGAAGTAGGAGAGTGTCTGCCTGTACGGCGAGGAACCACCAGTCTGCACACCAATAAGCCAGACATGGGACAACGGATACTCACGCAAACCTCAAGTCCTGTATGACATCACACTGATGTTGGACAACAGGACTTCGCTTTGGAGCTTGAGCCAACGAACACAAGCAAGCAAGCAATCATTTGTGATCGTGTACTAAAGCTTGCCGATTCTACTTTTCGCTTTTCGTGCTATTCATTCATTGCCAAAAGAGCCACACAGAGCACGAACTCCGCAGTTCAGGCGACGACTCCCCCCCCCCCCCCCTCCCAATATTCCGTTAAAGAAAATTGCACTGACGAACCGAATAACGGACTTAAACATTAACACACTCCCCATAGAAGGCGGCCTGACAATTTCGCCAAGGAGACCCCCAACCGAGAAAAGTTTACAGCCGTGAAGCGATCATAATCGACAATGTGCAAAAGAGAAATGATGACAAGAATGTTTATTGTTTTATCATTGGTGCAGCTTTGAAATGGTGCCCATTGTTCTGTGAAACTAATTACCAAAGTCGTCTATCTCATAATGTGTTCATTCCTGTTTCTTGGCCTCGGTGCAAGCTGAGTAATTAGTGAAATAAAATATGTCACTGTGTGTTCTCGTATGTGCATGGTTATGTGTTAGTGTGTATTTCGTTTCGTGCCAAATTCTGTTTTAGTTTTACCGCTCTGCAGCCGTCTTCATACAGCTTTCTGCTACGGCGGATGCCGTTGTCTTCATACAGCTTTCTGCTACGGCGGATGCCGTTGTCTTCATACAACTTTCTGCCAGGGTGGATGATGTCGTCTTCATACAACTTTCTGCCAGGGTGGATGATGTCGTCTTCATACAGCTTTCTGCCAGGGTGGATGATGTCGTCTTCATACAGCGTTCTGCCAGGGTGGATGATGTCGTCTTCATACAGCGTTCTGCCAGGGTGGATGATGTCTTCATAACGTGTTCTGCCACGGCGGGAGCTGTCGTCTTCATACATCGTTCTGCCAAAGTGGATGCTGTCGTCTTCATACAGCTTTCTGCCAGGATGGATGCTGTTGTCGATTCACTCCATTGCCAGAGAGGAGAGTCTCCGTGGCGAAGTGATTACACTGTCTGACTCGAGCTACGGATGTCGTGAGCTCGATTCCGGGTAGGTCGTTCGTTTCACGAGCGCAGGTTTTGTGGGTACTCCAGGGGGTCGTCACTGAAGCTACGGAGTTCGTACTTTGAGCGATGCTTTCTGCAGGCCGTCCTGTGGAAAGAGGCCGATCTGTATAGAATACGCCTAATGCAATGAAACTGTGAAAAGAGGCAAAAGAAGCAAGGCTTGATGAAAATTGCAGGAACATTTAAAAGCAACACTCGGATTACCAAATTAATGCACAACAGAATTAATGATATCACTAACAAAAGAAAACACACATCAACGGGTTGCCTAAATCTAAAGATGGCAAAGTCATAATAGAAAAAAGATAGATTTTGCATGCTTTTGTCAGATTATGTGAAAGGTTATGATGCAAGAGAATATCATTATAATATTCGGAATAATAATGAATAACCATCAGTTTTGAAGATGGAATTTCAGAATGCTCTTAACCATATAAAAAGATCCCGGGTCCAGACAACATCACAACAGAACTGATCAATGCCTTAGAAGAAAAGAGAATAGACCAGATCACAAGACTGCTGAACACAATATACGATCCTGGAGATACACCTCCTGAATTATGTAATTCTATATTTAGTGCAACCCCGAAGAAATCAAGAGCCTTGGAATTTGGCCAAAATCGAACATTCTATGGAAGTAAATAAAGACATACATCATTGCTTTAATAACTACACAAAGGTTTTCGATGTGCTGAAGATACTTGCATATCTACACATTGATGGAAAAGACCTTAGACTTATACAAATCATATACTGGAAATATTCATTCATTCATTCATTCATTCATTCATTCATTCATTCATTCATTCATTCATTCATTCATTCATTCATTCATTCATTCATTCATTCATGCATTCATTCATTCATTCATTCATTCATTAATTCATTTAGTAGCATGTCCTTTGCAGAACCTCGCTCCCGTAACAAATTTCCGGAAAACCCCTTAATCATAAGCAAGATGCCCAGCAAGATACACCCATCTGGAGATCATCACCAACATCCTGCACCCATCTTCTCTTCCTCTCTTCCCAGGCATATACCCCTCCAATATTGTGCTCTCCAAACATTCATGATGTTTAAGGTAACCAAAGATTGATACTGAATTAGGAATCACCACTGGGGAAACGTAACATCAATAACATTAGATATGCGGTTGATACAGTATTGATTGTGGACAATAAACTGGATCTGCAACATTTAGTATATGTGGTTGTTGCACACATTGAACAACTGGGGTTAGAACTGAATTGTAAGAAGACACAGATTATGGTTGTTACTAAGAAGAAGAAAATACCACAACTCAACAGTGAACGGTTTACAATATAATACTAGTTCATTTGATCGTCTACAGTGTTTGGAACACCTGACTTTTTGCTTTGCACTGAATCAGTTAAAACCGGAACAACTTTGTCGGCGGTCTGTCTTGGTGTCAGTAGGTACTTGACTAGGTTCTGCGTTGAGGATTGAAAAGCTGAAGATCACAGGAACAGAACACCTGATGTATGATCCACTTCACGTGATGCAACAACAATTTCACCCCAACCTACATATTACGCCAGCAGCTGGTATTAATTTACCATTACCTGTGTTTCTGTTATAAATAGAGCGTTACCATTTGTCTATGCAAACATATTCAACGATGAGCGCAATGAACTAAATAGAAGAATACAGCAATGAGAAGTTTTTGATAATTAACTCAACAAAAAACATAACAAAAAGAGGTATTTCATAATTCTGCCAAATAATACAGTTGAGTTGAGTTAAGAACCGACATCACTGCACTCAGGACATTCCCATAAGTGCGATTTATATCTGACTCGGTCACAAGATTGTTAATCTGAGTCAGGCGATGGACCCTAATATAACTTCTCTTCTGTGGTTGAGCGGGGTAGGTAATGGTAGAATGGAATGGACACCTCACAAGACATTACCATGTGGATATTTTTGACGTGTGGCACAATCTGCGGCCACCAGACCCTACTATTGACATCACCACACACTTCACCGACACAGCTGAGGTGTATATGGTGCAAACAAGACATGACAGCCTCTTTACAGATGTCGACTGGGCCGAAGTAATGAGAGCGCTCTAGCTCTTAAACTTCCGGTACGCTGATGACGAGGTGCAGGGATCGTTTCCTACACACGCCAGTTTGGACTTCAAAGTTGACGTAAGCTGGCCTAGGCAATCAACCCAAGGTTGGGGTTGATTGCAAAGCTCTGCAAAAGACTTACACTATTTAATATATTAATTATGCCCCTTTTTAATTAAAAAGTTAAAGTTAGTTGCATATCCTTTACTGGACGTCGCAGTCAAAAGCAGCATTTTTTTTTTGCTGTTGTGATCTCTTGGCAAATTTACGTTCAGTAGTTTCCCTTATTAATTAAGACATTTAAATATGTGACGCTGTTTTGTTTATTTTGGTCGAAATGATTTATTACGGTACTTTAGTATAAGTTAAACTTTATATGTAATATAAAACAGAAAGAGGTAGAGAGAAATGTGACAGGTAATAACTTGTGCAATGTGCTGTTTGTGTCTTCATTATTCAGTGTCACATACTGTTCCAAACTAGCGCTGCGAACGATTAATTAACGATTAATTGATAGTTATTTTCGATTAAAGAAACACATTTATAGTCGCATAACTCACATTATAGTCGTATTTGTCAAAAATCGAAATAACACTGGATTGTCTTGTTAATATGTCATCTAATAATCAACTATGCAAACAGACGAGTATGTTGACAATATTAGGTTCAAGTGACGAGCGCGTCTTATTAACAATATAACCAGCAGTGCGCACAGAATGGTCTCTGCAAGGAATGCCAATTTTGGATATCGATGTTCATTAAGTTTCCACCATTGTAGAGGGTCAACTGGTTCAGCAACTTTCTTTTCCATTTTATAACGTAACAATTCATCAGAAGAGCTGTCGACATGAACTTCCGTGTCTGAGTCAGACTTCATTAGCTTAATACGCTTTTCATTGGGTTCACATATAGTTTCGTTGTCAATATCAGTATCATTCGCTACAGCAGTCTCCATCTGCTCATCATGAACATCAACTGCTATTTGTTGTTCAAGACGTGACCAAGTTCGTTCTTTCGCATCTTTTGACAAACACTTCAGGTATTTGTAGCGTGGATCAAGCGCTGTTGCAATCCGTAGTATTTCAATACTTGTCATGTTAGCTACACGTTTACTGAAGGTATTAATACATGCTGCCTTAAATTTAGCTATGTAGCCGGATCATCCTCGTGTACAGTCATATGCTTTGTCAACGATGATAACAGTGGCAATACACAGCTACATGAAACATAATCTTGACCGCCAAGCAGGACCGTGGTCTGACAGAATAAATCCAAAACGTTGACATATTTCAAAATCTACTCCCAATCCGAATCTGACAGTTTTGGACCTTTATATTGCTTCTTTTCATCTGACATGTAGACAGTTATTGTTTCTGGTCTGTAGCATAATAAAGAATAATTTTCCATCTTGTTAGTACATCTTGCTGCAGCTTACACAATGGTGACTCAGTACAATTTTGCAACTCGGTTGTGTTTGTAGCACTATGTTTAAAATGTCCGACAATTTTTCGACATTTCCCAAACAATGTTTCGGTATCAGCGGCTTTAAATCCATGTAATATGCTCAGTTGTAAGCTATGACCCAAACACGGAATATGTGCAAACCCGATTTTATCAACAGCTGAAACCATATTTCTTGCATTGTCAGTAACTAGATCCTGAATTATGTTCGTCATATCCCAGTCTATTGCAAACTATTTATATAACTCGGCAACACTGTCAGAATAATGACGTTCAACAACATTCACTCATTCAGGAACAACATTTTTCAATTTTCAGTCATCGGCAATCCAATGGCCAGTAATTCCACAATAGCTTTCGTTACCTAGAGATGTCCAAAATCAGATGTTAGCGCAATTCCCTTTGCGTTTTTTTTTTTTTACAGATTCTTTAATATTTTGAATCTTGCCCTTACACTTAGCAGTCAACAGTTTGTCAATAGTGCGGCGGGAAGGTAGCTTATATTCAGCATTTTGCGATACTGTGCGTAATACTTATTGAAGGCCGTCGTCATCTACTATTGATATTGGTCTGCCACTGTTAGCAATCCAGTTTGCAAGTGATACTTGAATATCATGTACACGCGTTACTCATACAGCATTTACTCATACAGCACTCACTGGATGATCAGACGAACGACAAAAGTGACTCAAAGTAGCCTGCTTCAAAGTAGGTGACGATGCTGCAATGGACCGTCTCAGCTTAAGTTTCTGATACTGTGGTGGATGTTTGTTTTGAAGGTGGCAAGTAAGCGAGGTGTTAGAACCATGCTAGGCAAACGATTTATCACAATGAACGCAATAAACCTTTTCAGCATTTTCAATATTTCCATCAGTCAATATTTTAAAACCAAAATGTTAATGTAATAGTCCGGACATTTGTTTATATTTCTCCGCTGCCATGTTGTTACTTTTAGACTTTCTATTCATTTATATAAGTGATGGGAGAAAAGTTTGTGATTAATCGTTAAAAAAAATTAATCGTTAATAAAAATTAACGATTAATCAATTAATTAATCGTTAACTTCAGCAGCCCTATTCCAAACCAAATGACAAACGCGGAAACATGACCAGTTTTACGTCGGTCGTCTTTAACTTCACAGCCATCGCCGTTGGTATCCATTAGATCAGGGGTCACCAAACTATGGCCCGCGGGCCGGATCCGGCCCGTGACATCATTTCATCCGGCCCGCCGAGGGTGCTCGAACTTGCTTGATATAACGTATGAAACACGAGACGTTGTGATACAATTTAAATGTAAATATGTTTAGAATAATAGGGGAACTTCACACGTGCGGAGACCTCCTAGCTACTCTAGGCTGTTTATTTAGGCCAGCCCTATTTATATATTTTGCAAACCTTATTATGAGATATAATTTATTAGCAAATGAAGCCGCCTGTCGCGGCTCTGAAAGAGTATGGAGTAGCATATATTGTGATAGGGATTTTAGTTTGTGGAGTGGGACAGATAGAACTACAAAAATTAGATTTTTAAGAGCATGCATCTGTCCCATTGCAACGTACGCCTGTGAGACCTGGACACTTACCAAACAACCATAACAGCGCATACATGCCTTTGAAGATAAATGGTATTGACGACTTCTAAGAATTTCTTGGATAAAGAAAAGAACAAATGCATCCATACTTCAAGAGCTGAATATTGAAGACGGTTGGCTATTAAAGACGATAAAACAAAGAAAATTGAAATATCGTGGTCACTTGAAACGTCACGAAAGTTTGGAGAGAACAATAATGGAGGGGTATATGCCTAGGAAGAGAGGAAGAGGAAGGCCAAAGAGAAGATGGATGCAGGATATGGCGGATGATCTCCAGATGGGTGTATCTGAAGCGGGGCATCTTGCTTATGATCGAGAGGTTTTCCGGAAGGTTGTTATAAGAGCGAGGTTCTGCAAAGGACATGCTACTGATGAATGAACTTTGTTCCATCTTGTTGTCTGATAATTGCAATTGTCGTGTATCAGACTACAGTTACTGTGTTGGATGATTACCCATGCTGTGTATACGGGATTTCGAACAGCGTCCGTAAGACCTTAGCCACGGATACCGGCGCAAGTATTGTATAGAATGACTATCCGGCCCTCGCTCGTCATTTTGTCAGTTATCCGGCCCGCCGAGAAAAAAGTTTGGTGACCCCTGCATTAGATGAAACTGGGCAGACGTCCAACATTCTCCTGTGGCTTCTGTTTTATACAAGGAAACAAAAAGCAGCCACTAATGATTACCATTAGCAGCAACATTGATCACATTTGACTCTATTAACCCAAATATAAGAGAGACAGGAACTCTGCCTGCGCGCTTCACACAGGGATGTCACTTTCTAGAATTAATCTCTGAAGAGAGATCACATTCTGAACTATTTTCTACTGTATAATCAATCTTTCTGCACGCCGGTCACTAGATAACCTCTGTCATTTTCTATCAGACCACCGCGGGATGGTAGCCACTAATACCAAATGGAAGCTAAAGGGTGACATCGTAAATTGTCGGATCTTCTTTTTGGTACAAAGTGAAACTCAACAGAGGAACGCGGAAATAGTGTTGAATGTTGCCTATTTGTGGATCAAATAGTTTCATCAACTTTGAGGATTCATGAGAAGAAAATTATGGTTTTATATGTGACTTTCTCGAGTATGTCAGCCGAACAGCGGAAGAGTGGGTTAGAGTGCTTATAGTTCCACGACTGACATTGGAGATATCAAGGCTTCTGTTAGGGTCTCTCAGGTCTGATAAGTCGAGGGGAAAGGCAAGTGTAAGGAAGACGTTTAGCCTGATTACTTTTAGGTAATTTAGTTTGGGTGACGTAAAAGGATAACAACCTATTGCTGCATCTATATTTGACAACATTACTCATCAAGAGCCGGTCGGTCTATAAAACTATGGACTACCATCATATACACAATACGCTTCATTGAGGTGTAAAAATGACCTTACATTTTTTAACACTTAAAAGCCTATCTTATTTGTTCTTTGTCCGTCCATAGTATGTGTCTCCTCCGAATCTAGGAGTGGAATATATAAAAGAGATAGAGATAAGAGAGGCAGAATGTTAGAGGGGCCTTCGTGTCCAATTCTTAAACCTTTGAAAATAAAGTTTGTTAGTTCGTTGATTCGTTGGTTCGTTCGTGGAAGATGGAACATGTAGCCATTTGAGATTAGCGCGAAAGGCGAAGGGGATCTGTATACGTTAGGCTCGTTTATATTCCATCGGTATTTGGAAATAGAAAGCTGCCACGGTTGCATTCCAAGTTAAAATGACAGAAGGATGCACAAAACAAGTATGTACGAAGAAAGAAAGAAAGAAAGAAAGATAGAAAGAAAGAAAGAAAGAAAGAAAGAAAGAAAGAAAGAAAGAAAGAAAGAAGAAGAAGAAGAAGAAGAAGAAGAAGAAGAAGAAGAAGAAGAAGAAGAAGAAGAAGAAGAAGAAGAAGATGAAGAAGAAGAAGAAGAAGAAGAAGAAGAAGAAGAAGAAGAAGAAGAAGAAGAAGAAGAAGAAGAAGAAGAAGAAGAAGAAGAAGAAGAAGAAGAAAAAGAAGAAGAAGAAGAACAAGAACAAGAAGAACAAGAAGAAGAACAACAACAACAACAATTATAATAAAATGGAGGTCAGAATGACCGAATGGATAACAACTTTCGCTCTTAACCTTCCGGTGTGCTGACGCCGAGGTACCGGGTTCAACGCCAACATCGGCGAGTTGGACTAAAATGTTGACTTCTCGTCCTTGACAGGGGGACGTAAATTACAAGTACCTCAGAAGCTGGAGTGGGTTTTCTTGGTGACGACTGACACTGGTAATAGGGAAAGCTAATACACATGCAACAAATCAGTTCAGTGCGCTAGGAATATTAGCATTTATATATGGACTACTCTAGAGTTCAAAAAGAGTGAAAGCAAAATAAATCAAGCTAAAAAAACAACAGCAACAACAGCAAAAGCAACAACAACAACAACAAGGGATAACATCTCAACAGGATAATGTAAATGATTACGATGACAGAGAAGATAATCAAGTGAGTGATACCGGTTGAAGAACTACATACGATCGAGGACTACATTTACGCACCGGAAGACAAGGCAAAATATAATTAATTCCGTGATACCTTTGTTAGAATATATAAGAATTTGTACAAGATGAGAGCAGAATTGTAAACAAGGTTGCAGATAGCGGATAACGATAGGGATATTGATGTTTATAGTATATACAGACGGATTAGTAGAGCCAGTTGGTACATCGTGGCGAGATTTTACAAATAGATGGAGGGGGATGGACATCGTAGAACTGAATCCAGTATATTCAAATCCTACATTCAGGATACGAATAGAGGTGGAGGCCGTCATTGTGGCTCTCCGATGGCCGTCTGAGACAGTATTCAATAAGGCAGTCATAATAATGACACGTAGTCAATGCTCCAGGAGGTTGAATCCAGATATTCCCGGCATGAATGGTTCACACACACACACACACACACACACACACACACACACACACACACACACATACACACGCACATTCACACACACTCAAACACACACACACATTCACACACACTCAAACACACACTCAAACACACACACACACACACACATTCGCGGTGTCGCCCACGCACACATTTATCACATCTGTAAGATCTGAAGGATCTTTAATGTCATGACCATACTGGTGTACTGGGGAATTAAATAACCGATTGGCTGTCCTCCATTGCACCTCCAGGATGAATATTCAGGCTGAGTCTGGAAAACTTGACGCTGTCACCCATGGCCGGGTGTTTCACGAGGACATACAAATCTAGTACTGCATCCGGCTACAGCTGATGACATCCGGAAAGCAATTCGACGCTGCCGGAAGCAAGCATCGTGGTAGAGAACAAAGCAGGCGCCTGCGCATCAAACTGACATCTGGGGCTGTAAGTAAACATGCTAGTCGACATGTACTGAAGAGATGAAGCACATATAAGCATGTCTCGAGAGCCGTGACGCGGTGATGGATACCAGTGTCTGGCACTTTCTGTTTCCTTCTCTGATTCCAACTGCGTCAGTAACACCACATACCTGTCTTGTTGCCTCGGTATAGCTTTCGTCTTCTCCACGTTGTGCTGTGCGTTATTCCTCATGTGTTGACGGGATACATAGTTTGGCTTGTCTATGCGGGGAACTTCGTTCAGCTGCGTTCTGAGATGTCAGCTGTTTGGTAATAAGGTGGCAGTTGTTATATATTCAGATGGTTAGGGAGGGGGGACAAGGGGAGGTTGGCTTATTGTAATCACTATCACGTGCAATGTCGATACGCGTTGGCGGTCATGTTTCGAGATATCACACGATTACCAAAGTCGTGAATCAGCTCTGTCTTCTTGTCTCGACTATGCCATGTGGTCAAGCCATTCACATTTTTACTTCTCTCTGCCTTCCCATTCTTCTTTTCCCCTCAATCTTGCCAGTTGTCACCAAGTTCTCTAGTTTATTTCTTCTCATAACGTGTCCAAAATGTGTGTCTGCGTCTCATTTCTCCAATCAGTTTACGGCTTACTGTAATGCGTGCGTTTGATCCAGTGGGATGGCTCGACTTAGAGTATGGCATTTCTTACAATCTAAGCATGGCAGCTTCCCATTAGATTTTAGGGGCTCTTTTCCACCAGCTAAATCTGTGCAATTTCAAACAAACAAGTCGAAGGTCAGCATGGCTGAATGGATAAGAAAGCTACACCTTAAACATGCTGTGTGTGGATGCCGAGGTCGTGGGTTCACTCCCACGATTGGGATTGGACTCTTTGATTTGAGGACGTAAATTACAAGTATCTCAGAAGTCGAAGTGGGTTCGCTTGACGGCGAGGGAAACTGGTATTAGAGAAAGCTAATCCACACACACAAATCAGTCCAGTGCATTAGAAATAGTAGCACTAGTTTAGCCTACGCTTAAATTCAAAGCGAGCGAGCGGGAAAGAAATGTCCTGTTATGTTTGACGGAAGTTATACTAACTGTTTTCATGGTGTATTGTTCCTGCTGCAGACGTCGTTTCTCTTACCGTTTATTTCGATCCATGAATAAAACAGAGATTTTTCAATAAATTACGAATACTTACAATATGGTTGCTTTTCCAGTAAGAATAAAACATTATTTTCTTTCGATTTCAGTCTTACCGACCGGACTACCTCTGATTGGATAATTATTCCTTTGTGTTATCTGTGTGTTATTGTTGTGTCATTATTGTCCCACGGATAAAGACTTAGATCGAAACAGTTGTATCTGTAAATATTTTTCTTTTCGTTAAATGTCTTTGTCATATCTTTTCCGGATCCCATAGTGACGCGGCATCAGGTGACCGCATTTTCGATACCATTGTTCTTCTGAAGATGTGCTTTTAATTTCTGATCTGGATGGATTAATACACATTTCTGAGTCCCACGGTGTTATGTGAAATGCTGGCAGCTAATTCTGTCAATTTTCCGTAGTTTTAAGTTTGGATGAAAGATAGATCTGGCTAATTAAGACAATGCATATTGTTTCTGTTGTTGTCTCAGATGAGCTTCATAATTGATGTATGAATGAAATAAAATATGAGAGCAGAGTGATATGAAGGACAGAATGTCAGACGGGCCTGCGTGCCCATTTCATAACCCTTAGAAAATAAAGTTCGTTCGTGTTTCACCACATTGCTCGAAACACACATTTCCGATAACTCGGTTTTATGAGTACCAGAATCTACACAAAGTGTACACATATTGTCATACGTAAGTGTAATAATTTTGAGATTTTATCAGGGCGATGTTTTATACGGCCTCACTTTACAATTTTCTATTGATGAGGAATGTTTGATGTGAACAGCCTGCGCGTGAGATCTCCCGTTTTCCTCATACAAACTATAAACATACTATTGTAAATAAACTTTAACATTTCCAGATAACGCCATAACAGTTGTCTGTAGGTCTACATTTCTTCAACTACCCCTTGGATTTTCAGCATGTATAATGTTCACGAGCTGGTGTTGTGGCTTTGGGACAGTGAACACTTTTTACACTTCCCTGGATACTGAGTGGGGGTTTCTAAATCAGCTGTAGAAGATTTGGAAACAAAAACGACTTTGCTTAGATTACACTAGTATGAGCATCTGTTATTTATAAAGCAATGGCAAATTACTGAATGTAAAAATTGCCCACTAAATCAAAAACAGCTAAAAAATGCTGCAGTGTATTGCCACATCCTGTAAAGGACTTGCAGTTAACTTTTAACAACCTGCACGAGGAAACCGCATGTTGCCCTCGCTTGTCGCCTCGATGGCTAGGCATTCGACCTCACCACCCAAGAGCTTAGCTGATAAGCAAGCAAATGTGTTTGTAATCACCCTCAGCTTATCCTGAAAGCTGTCAGGTAATATTTATTCCAGGCAACTTTTACTGTGATCTGTTTCCACCTTTATGATCAACGGCTAAATATTCTTGACTTATGCTATCTTTTAGGTTGATGACTCTCCCCCCAACACAGCGAGAACATTTTCTTAAGCATTTCTATAACCCAAAAAATTACACAGGAAGAGAACTACGCAACTAGCGTTTCCAATATAATTGACATCACAGATGCTGAGCTCTCAGAAAATCATAGTTGCTGAGCACGCAGTGACCAGCGTTTTAATAGATCATTATATTCAGTTACCGGGGCGGCCATCTTTAGTAATGATATATTAAAACGATAGTCCTTGAATGCTCATTAACTGGATATAATGATACATTAAAACGCTAGTCACTGAATGCTCAGTTCACACTCCGCTAAGACACATATTTGTGAGGAACAATTATTTTCCTCTCCAGTTATAACCCTGGAAATTACTGGAAATTTCTTTGCGCCCATGTTAAGTGTCTGAATCACCCCCATAGTCGAACTGCTCTGAATCAAAACAACTCCAGGATACGAATTGAGTCTCTGAGGACATCAGGATTGGGAAACACATGACGCACACGCTACTGCACCGTCTAATGGGACAGTTGCTGAGCATTCAGTAACTAACGTATTACTACATCATTGTATTCAGTTACTGAGCATTCTGTGACTAGCGTTTAAGTATGAGCATTCAGTGATTAGTGTTTAAGTATATCATTATATTTAGTTACCAAGATTTCAGTGACTTTTTCTTCTGCATAGTGACTAGCGTTGTAATAGATCATTATACTCAGTTCCTGAGCATTGTGTGACTAGCTTTACAGTGTATCATTATTTTCAGTTGCTGAGCATTCAATGAAAAGCGTTTAAGTCATCTAAGCATTCAGTAACAAGCGTTTTAATATATCACAAAATGATAAATCATGCCATGCTTAGTTTACTCCAGAGGAAATGTAACACCAATACATCTGGAACAAGACAAGCTGCAGAAGCTGCCGGATCATCAAAGCAATGCTATAATTGTCTGTCAAGGAGCTGGATATATAGATAGAAGTAGGACAAAGACAGAAGTAAGGAAAGGACAGAGACAAGACAGAGATAAGGACCTTTACAAGAGAATAGATAGAGAGAGACAGTATAAGGAGATATAACTCCAAACAGTCTAGGACATGACATGGATAGGACACGCACGTGTCATAACTAGAACCTGACGGGAATCAACTCCCAAGATAGGACAGTGGACGTTGGCCACGGGGAACTACCCGTTATCAGACTTAACAGTAGTACAGCTGTAGGGTAAATAGTACTGGACCACTGAACTACGTGACGAGTGACGCAGCACGCAGCGCTGCTGACCGCACGAGGACTAAGGACCAGTAACTGAACGAGACCTGTAAACCGGACTTGACAGTTAGAGCGACAAGACCTGTGTGATGTTACTCTAGCCACTGTGTAGTTTAGACAGGACGCAGTTAGACGTAGCGAGTGTGAATTGAATAATGTGTTTGAGTATTTGAATGCGATTAATGTATGCTCGAGAAGTGAGCTGTATATATCTGTGTGGCCATATTGTCTGATAGTAATTGTGTAGAATAAATATTGATTTATTATATACCATTCATACCATCGTGTTTGTGATCGTGAGGGATGAATGAAGTGGCCAGCATGCCTGTAGGAATTCAGGTTCTTGACATTGTCCGCCTATCGATGCTTCCATCCTTGACCAGTTGCCGATCACGACTTAGGGTTTGGTCTTCCCTGCAGTCAATGACTGAGGTTTCCATACATTACCCAAATCACAGTTATTGATAACTCAGTGACTAGCGCTTCAACACATAACAAATATCCTAGTTGTTTAACACTCGGTACCTATTGGTCCCATGTAATACCAACATCATTCACACTTCACGGTAAAACTGAAAGAGCTATCATCATGTGACCCCCTGGGAGCAACACAATCAACAGTTTGAACTCTTTAGATTTCGGGTGTGCCAATATTATGGTTTCGACACAACTAGCCTTCATCAGTAGAATATTCACACGGAAGTGCACAACAGATTTGAACCTGCCAACAACATGTAAGCATCAAACGCAATACAGACTCAGAATTATTCGTTGTAACGATGGGACGGGATTTTATTAGACCTGCCTTGCCAGCTTTCCAGTTCCCATGTAGACGGATTATAAGCTGACCAGGGCTCACTAGTCGTCACTGGGAAAAAAGAAATACCACAATGTAATATACAAGTAAATGGACATATTCGTAAACAAGTGAAGGGATACAGTTATCTCGGCACAGTCATAACATCTGATGGGAGATGCCTTGAGGAAATTAGAACAAGAATTGCCATTGCGAAGGTACCCTTTTGCTAGGAGAAAAACAAACTGACCAATAAAAGATATCAACTGAAACGTGAAAAAGAGTGTTGAAGTGCTACATAGAATCTGTACTTTTATATGGATGTGAAGCTTGGACAATGAGCAGACAAGCCTAAAAACATCTGATGGCTTGGGAAATGTGGTTTCTGACGACAATGCAAAGACTACCATGGATAGACAGAAAATCCAATGAATAGGTCCTTCAAGAAACAAACGAAGATCGTAAACTGATTAGAGACATGAGACGTAGGCAGTCTCCATTTTCTGGGCATGTTATGAGAAAAAAATGAATGGGAGAACTTGGAAGATACCAAGAGGAAGACCGAGAAGTAAATACCTGGATGGCTTGGCCACGTGACATAGTCGAGACAGAAACACGGAGCTGATCCACGACTCTGATGATCAAGTGAGATGGCAAAACATGACCGCCGACGCTTATCTGCGTGGGACATGATGGATGGAGGGCTTACGTGTTGACCATTAAAGAGTACCAGGAAAGGGTCTGCTTTGTCAAGGCGGTGGCCGTGATATTGACCAGATGACCCGTGAAGCGCCGAGTGGCCCGTAAAATTATGGGACTAGCACCATGTAACCATTACTCCTCAAGACGAGTTTGTTTTACGGTGTCGTTAAAAAAAAGTTAGTTGCATATCCGTTACAGAACGTCGCAGTCAATCCCAGAATTTGTTGGCTGTTCGTGATTTCTTGGCAAGTTTACGTTCAGTAGTTTGCCATTGCTTTCTGAACGACCAGCACAGACCATTTTCAGAAAAAACCAACGCAAGGTGGCTTGCTGCCAAATTGCATGCAGTTGTGTTTCTAACGCGGGTATGCGGGATTACGAACTGCGTCCGTAACACCTTACCACGGAATGTTACCTCGTATTTAATTTACGTTGTTGTTACTTTATAATCAGATTGCAACGAGCACCATTAGTACTCGAAATCTTAGCTGTTCAAGATGAGGACTAAACATGTATGGGAATGCCTCAAGTGCAATGATGTCGGTTCTTAACTCAACTCAACTCAACTCAACTCAACCCAACTTAACTCAACTCAACTCAACTCAACTCAACTCAACTTAACTCAACTCAACTCAACTCAACTCAATTCAACTCATCTCAACTCAACTTAACTCAACTCAACTCAACTCAACTCAACTCAACTCAATTCAACTCATCTCAACTCAACTCAACTCAAGTCAACTCAACTCAACTCAACACTTTGTAGGTAAAGTGAACGGTCTCTCCACATCTTTCCCTATAATAGATGAAGTAATCGTCTTTAAATGACAGATAAGTAGGAACTTGAAGTGTCACCTACACTCGGCTATGACACACATTTGTGAGGGAACGATTCTCTTCCTCTCCAGTTATAATCCTAGAAATTATTGGAAATTTGCTGCGCCCATTTTAAGTGACCGAATCTTCCCCCATAGCCGCACGGATCTGAATCAAAGTCAGTCCAGGATGTGGAGTCAGTCTCTGAAGACTTCAGGGTAAGGAAACACACGAGGCACACGCTATTGCATAATTGTTGGTTGGTCCAGCTCGTTACGTGAGCTGTTTGTGTTCGTCACGCCATCCGTACTATTGCTGGTGTGTGTATGTGTGTATGTGTGTGTGTGTGTGTGTGTGTGCGTGTGTGCGTGCGTGTGTGTCTGTTCTGAGTCATCAAGACCACTTACTCCATATAGTGAGTAACATAACGTTTTAACTGATTCAGTGCACAAACATTTCACCTCCATTTGGGCGGAAGGACGATATATGCCATATTAGGCTTATGGTGTTATTTGTTTTGTTTCATGGTATCTTTCGCAATTTCTACGCTCGGTGCACGGCAATTTACATGTTAATACTTGTTCATTGTATTGTGCACCATGTTTGGCTAAAATTTAATTTTTGTTTAGCACTGAGTCAGTTAATAAAACAATTCCCCATCATCGCATAGAATCGATGACACAACCGACAATACTCTAGGTGGGTGTTCTGACCCGTCAACTACATGTAATATAAGTAACGGGTTACCTCTCGAGCTATGAGAATTATTAGGTTGATGTTGCTAAACCAATATTTATAACCAATCAGTACTCGATGGGTGATGCTTTCAAGATCATGCAGGTCGCCTCTACTTTACAGAACATTTCCAGATAACCATGTCAATGAAAATTATTCTTAAATGGTAAGTAAAGACCCATCATTCAGCCCCCCAAAAAGTATTGAGTACATGGTAAGTAAACGTAAAGTAAATCACCCCTTTACATGAGGTGGTAATAGGTATATTGTGCCAATTCCATATTTTTTTTCTATTAATCAGCCGACATTGGGTGGATGATGCAGTCAATATTACACCGGCGCACTTTGTTTCCGATGACATTTCCTGGTACTAATTTTAGTCGACCGGGGTCCCCAGATGAATCCAGGGAACGATAATTCCTGTATGGGTATTCAAACCATTGACCACTGGGGCAGGCAGGCAAGCGTACTAGCCACTGTGCCACCGCGGCGCCATCGAGAATTCCTGGAACTACATTAATCTGTGATTTCAGAAACAGACAGAGCACATATTCTGCTATCGATTTCACTGAAAGTTCTGATTAAACGACTTTAGTTTCTCAAAGGGCACTCGGGGGTAAAATAAAGAACAGTCCAGACGCATAAATCATGACCGAAACAAGACTTAGGACATAAACGAGATACTTGAATCTTGTCAATAAACAACAGGGGGGTATGAAAGGATCACCTTAATATATATCGTATTGGAATGTCTTTAATGAGCAGTCTGAGTTAATTAATCTCATTATCGGAGGGTACGGCGTATTCCATAAAGTTATTGAAACAAGCTGAGGTAGAAACGGGTGAATCGTTTCGAAGAACCAATGGTGGTAAATGTGATATATTCCCCGCGGAGTTGTTTATTATCTCAGGGAAATGGGGTTAATGCTCCTGGTTTATGGGGAGAATGTGTAGTAGTCATACCATGTTTTGAATGTGTTTTATAAAGTGAAGCCGGCCGGTAAAGGACATAACAAAATACACAAGATAACATATATGAGCAAGTGATCGTGTGTGGGAAAATATGGTTTTACAGGCGGGCACATGTAAACTGGCGTAGAGATGTGTATACTGGGAAAGAAGCATGCATACAGACAGGTAAATATATTGTTGGGTGGAAAAAAATCATACAATAAATGTGTAGGAAGACAGACAGATATATTGATAGACTGGTGCAGTGATATAGAGAAAGGCGGTTACACAGGCAGATAAGTATGCTAATAGGTAGTAGAGAGGTAGGCATGCAGGTAGATAGGCAGGAAAGCATGCAGGCGGGTAAGCAGGTGGGTCGTCACTGATGTACAAGCATTGATACAGCAGTATTTACTAGTCGACGACATCATCATCTATACAGACCGGTCCGTGACGCGCTGGTCTAGGTCAGTGTGAGCATTCACAGCACAACGGATGGGGAAATAGATCAACTACAACAAACAAGTTGACGGAGATCACCACCGTTTCCACAGCATTCGCGAGGAGAAGTCACCACGTGATCATCATATCAGACTCCATGAACACGCTACAGGGAATTCCTCATTAATAAATAAACATGTAGTGTTTGACACGTTTAGAAGTTGAAAATAAAAGTATTGGAGAGACTAGAGGATGCACTAGACAACATAAACATTGAAAGCTATAGACAGCCAAAACATGCACATATGTTTATTTATGAACTATCTTTGTAGCCTTACAGGGTTCCCCAACTGATGTTTATGATAATACATAAAGTCTCTTAAAAGTCGACAGGGTCGACTTTATTGCACCGGGTTTTATCCCATATGGCGCGAAAAGCATCGCAAAAAGCACTAACTCCATAGCTCCAGCGACGACCCCCAAGAGTCTCCAAAAAAATTCACTCTTGAACCGGAGAACTCGGCCTGGAATCGAACTCACAACCTTCGAAGCCCGAGTCAGATGGCTTGGCCACGGAGACTCCCTTATGATAATACTGACAATCGCAAACCACAGTCTCCTTGCCGAATGTGTAGCTACTATTCAAAGGTTACGCCTGACGCCACTTACCCGGTAATACGCACCCGAAAATGCTAGCTTAAAGGGCAATAAAAGCTCGGACAAGCTGGTCAACAATACACCAAAGCACGCGGGAAGAAGCACGGGCAATGTCCATAAAGTGAATGCAGTGCGGACGCAACTGGCCTATACCGACAAGTCTCTGAGCTTGTTCGATTTGGGAATGAAGCCTGGCCTAGCACGTCGATGCTGTCTTTGAGAGCAAGAAAGGAGACATTGCAACTCTTCAACGGAACACTGAGTAGAGATACCTTGAGATGACTGCTGGATTGGAGGATTGAGCACGCAGGAGAGTACTCAATGGCGATATTAATAACATAAGATATTATAACAAAACAGACAGACAGATAAATCGACCGACCGCCGACCGACAGACAGATAGTTCCAATTTCAATTCCAATTTTCAAAAAAAAAAAAAAATATTCAAAATTCGGTCTCGTCTAACTTGCTTTCTCGGCGGTGGTTATTGTTGAGAGCCGTGGTTTTTGTGGGTTTTTAGCCCTGTTTCTTGTCTTGTGCGCATCTTGCGAGTGAGTCCTCCCTCGGACCGTTTACATAAGCGTTTGTTTCTGTGACGTCAGCTGGGGGGGGGGGGGCTGGGTCGGCGGCTATCCATTGTGCCCGTCTCCTCTTGTTGTTTTCTTTGGTGGTGTTGGCTCCTGGCTCGTCTGGTTGTAGTCCTTATAAGGACGTTTTATTTAGAATTCTTGCCTCCTTTTTTGTGTATTGCCTGTAGAAGCTTTTCAATGCGATTTTCCTCCTTGAGCCTTTTTCACTTTCGCGTTTGAGTTCTTGCTGTCTTTCGATTGCTTCATCTGTGGTCAGCCATAGGGCGGCCTCTCCGTCAACTATATAGTACTTGAATTCGGCATCGTAGTCAAAGAGTATCTCCGAGTAGTCTATCGATTTCTCCCTGAGTTTCTTCACCTTCTTTCCTTTTGCTTCCTGTCTCCCGGTCTCCTTATGTATTCCTCGTGCCTGAGTCCCTCTTGCCTTGCTTGTTTCTTTTCTGCTTCTATGCACTTCTCCAATTCCTCCAAGGTAGGTTCCTCTGTAAGCCACTTCATGCTGTCGTCAGGTTCCTCATCTTGTCTTTCTTCGGCTGTCTGGCGGGATGTTGGTTTCCCCTTGGTGTTTCGGGCGTCGTGGTTCGGCTGCTGGTTTTATCTTGCGGTTCCGGCTAGGTTTTTTGTTGGGTTTCTTGCGGCTTATCTGTGGTCTCTTGCATGGCTTCTGTTGGTTTGTTTTGAATTAATTTCATTTCAGCTTTTAGCCGCTCTCTCTCCGCTTTTATGGTGCGTAGCACTTCTTCGTTTTCCTGCTTCAACACGGTCATATGTTCCACGTCTTGCTTGATGTTTTGCTGGATCTCCTTTATTTCCGCCAGTATCTTGCTCCATGTTTGCCCAGGCAGTTGGCGCACTTTCGTTTGTTGTTGGGTGCTCGGAAGTCCGTGTCCAGCTTGGCCTGCGGACACTCCTTGAAGGCGTGGTGATCGGCGCAGTACCGGCAGATTTTCGTCTTACTTCGACATGCTGCTCTGCTGTGGCCGGCCCTCTGGTATCTGGGACATTGATTGGCTCTTGGGATGAATCTCTCTGGATGTTGTATTTTCTTGTTGATTGATACTGTGGTCGGTATTTCGCTGCCCTCCGTCGTCACCACTGCCAAGCTTGTAGGTATCTTGGAGTAGGTGAAGAGTCGCTCCGCCTTCATGAACCGGATGTGAAGATTCTCTTGTCGTTGCTGCTTTAGGATTTCTTCGTCTGATAGGTCCACTTGGATACGCTTGACAGCCCACTTGCTTGTCGGTAAGTCGGTGTTTCTGACTCTGGTGTCTTTCTCCTCTTTGTGCTTCTCAGTAGGTTTGGTTCTTGTTTGTGGTGGCTTGTCGTCGTCCTTCTTCGTGGTGGCTTCGTTAGAGTTTGCTTGAGGTTCTTGTTGTTTGCTGCAGCTCGCAGGCAGGTTCTCCACGTTCGTCTTCTTGACGGTCTTGTCGGCTCCCACGCTGCACATCTTGGATACCGCGTGTCGTTTGGTGTTCTTGCAACGTGCCATTTCCCCCGCATCAGGCTTCTTGACTTGTTCAGGTGACTTGTCTTGATATCGCTCGCAGTGCTAATGCAGGCAGGCAGGCAGGCAGGCAGACAGACAGACAGACAGACAGACAGACAGACAGACAGACAGACAGACAGACAGACAGACAGACAGACAGACAGACAGACAGACAGACAGACAGACAGACAGACAGACAGACAGACAGACAGACAGACAGACAGACAGACAGACAGACAGACAGACAGACAGACAGACAGAACAAGAGAAGTTTCTAAGTAGATACGCATATAGGTTGTAGCCAATATTACAAATGCTGATTGCACTAAGAAATAATAACTGCCCTTGAAGTCACTATATTTTGTAGAGATAATTTCTTCCATTCGCGAATTACACACAGCCTGCATTTCGTCATCGCTCCTTGTGTATAATTACATTCCCACATTTGGCAACAAAGATGGCGTTCTATGGAAATAAAACTAATAACACGCAGAGAAAACCTGAGTTTAATCTAATTCGCGGAGTCGTTTGTTTCGGCAATAATGACATTTGGATCAGATCTTGTTAACGAATTTCTGTCTGATATTTAGTGCTTTTTATACTAAATACTCACTAGAACCTAGATCGTGCAGTCTTTCAATGAGTATTCTGGCTTCTGAAAGTGATTTTCCAGCACTATTTACTACAGAAGTATACAGCTGTGTTTGTATTAGAAAGTATCACAGATTTGTATTTTCTGTTTATACTCTTTTGAGTATTTCTAAGTAGATATTGATTCCTACATTGACGGTGTTATGTGGTTTGTACAAGTAAGAATGCGTTTTTGGACGGTTGGTTTAACCGGTGAGGAATCACGAATTTAGCAATGCCAGATTCTGAATATATGAACTGTTAACCCACATTTATCACCGATTCATTCCGGGAAGTTGTTTATGACGTCTGGCCAGCCAAGATAATTAACCTTGTTCTCAATCTAGTCAATGGGTATTCTCATTTCCTATGTCACTATTTTTCACCGAGTGCTGTCTGTGTTTCTGTTTGTCTGTGTTTCTGCCTGTCTGTGTGTCTGTTTGTTTGTGTCTTTCTTTCTTTCTTTCTTTCTTTCTTTCTTTCTTTCTTTCTTTCTTTCTTTCTTTCTTTCTTTCTTTCTTACTTACTTACTTACTTACTTACTTTCTTTCTGTAATATATGTGTAACCTTGTTTAAATACTTTAGAAAAAACATTTGACTGTTGTATTTAGCAAACTAGATAGAAAGAAAGGAAGAAACAGAATGAAAGAGAGGGAGAGAACGAGAGAGGGAGAGAGTAGAGAGAAAGAGAGAGAGAAAGAGAGAGAGAAAGAGAGAGAGAGAGTAGAGAGAAAGAGAGAGAGAGAGTAGAGAGAGAGAGAGAGAGAGAGAGAGAGAGAGAGAGAGAGAGAGAGAGAGAGAGAGATTTAATATAGGACCTAACTAACATCAGTTTTATTTACTAACAGAAAACAAATGGTATAATACAAGCAATCTTAGACGTCAGCATGGCGCGTATAGATGACAACACACTTAAACTTCTGTTGTGCTAATTCTGAGGCTGCGGGTTCAATCCATACATATGTCGGCTGGACTAAAATGTTGATTTCTCGTCCTTGACTTGGGGTCGTAAATTACAAGTACATCAAAAGTCGGAAGGGGTTAGCCTGATGGCGATATGGACAGCTGAACAACACGCAAAAATCAGTACAGTGCACTAGAAGTAATACAATTAACAGAACTGTAAAGGGGTGGAAATGTAAACAATATACAATAACACAAAGTCATTTTTCCCTAATTGTGTTCAGTAAATCTGCATAACTTTGAGTTATGTCGTATTGTTTATTAAAAGTAATAGCATGTGTATGGACTACGCTTGAGTTCAAAGCGAGCGAGCGTTATATATGAAAAGAATCATTATCACCGACTAGTACTGTAAATATTGGACCACCTCAAAGCTCCACACGAAGTCCTCTATTATTTTCCATTGATACTCGTAAAAATATTTTCTCTTATGTTTTTCGTTGTCCTGTTATCTTTCTCAACGTAGCCACGAACTTGTTCTTTATCTTCATGTGTGTAAATATTCATATCGTTTTTATGTACATGTATTGTATTTTAATTTCATTTTAATTAACTCATATCCGTTTATTTTTGTCGTGATAAAGGTATTGACTACTGAAACATGGGGCAGGTGTAATTTATCATACTTATAGATACTTGTCTTCCTGTATATCATATTATGTTCACCCGTCTTACATGCAGTTGATCATTCTGTTTGGGTAGACTGAGACCCAAGTCAGGAACGTACATGTGTTGTTTCTGTTGTGTGTTCCCAGGATTAAAAATAAATTGTTTGTTTCATTAAATACTATACTAGATGGCGTTTCAGTATAATGGTTACAAAATTAGTTAGTTGCAAAACATTTATAGGACGTCGCAGTCAAACATTGAATAAATCATCGGGACAATATGAAATACCAATAGAACTAATTAAAACTTCAAGAGAAGTTGGAACAGCATGACTACATAGACTATTCAACCATGTTTGGGTAGAACAGCAGACACTACGAGACTGGTGAAACGCCATAACTATCCCAATTTGGCAAATTTTATTGACCAAGAAAAGGCATTTGATAGAGTAGATAGAAACAAACTGTAAGATATCCTTAAACGATATGGAGTGATTACATACCTAATTAACGTATATAGAAGCTTATACAACAGCAGTGAATGCATAGTGAGAACAAATGGAGGGGACTCAGAGCCCTTCACAACAACATACGAAATATGACAAGGTTGTGTCCTGTCCCCTCTCTCATTCATAACATATATAGACGGCATATATAAAGAAATCAGCCAATCGGAGACAGCAAGAATACCACATGAAGAACAGAACACAGAATAATAACCATCGGCAAATTATACCATTAAAGAACACCTATTTGCACTCCTATCAAGCACTAATAGCAAAATCAGAAGCAGCATTACAGGACCACATGAATAGGCTAACCGAAGTGTTGGAAAAATAACATGAAAATTAGCATAAGTAAAACAGATATAATGACTATAACCAAAGAATACAAAAACAATAACAACGATTCAACCACAAGAACACCCCCTGAAACAAGTAAAGAGCTTAAAGTACCTAGGAACTATAATATCATTGATTTGATTGATTGATTTATTGATTTAGGAACCGACATCACAGCATTCGGGGCATTCCCATTAGCGCTCCGTCCCCATCTCCAGCAGCCAGCGAAGAGTTCCAACACTAATAATACCAGTAGCAATCTGATAATATGTCTGTCTCGCCTTTCCTCTGAGCGTCGATCGTCGGCCAGATCCCCTCGTCACCCCTCGCTGTCGCATTCTTGCCATACCATGGTGATTCATTTGCTCCTCCGAGGTGTACACGTGCTCCAACAAGGCCGCAACCACGTCTACCTTATCACGCATCTATACTCCACCAAGTTTTGCAGAGCCAGCCAATCTGTCCACCTGTTCATTCCCCAGCACACCAGCATGCCCGGGAGAAAAGATCCAGACGATGCTTGTCACCCGTGACTTCCGAAACGAAGCAAGCCACTCTGTACGAAGCCTGCCCGCCCTCACACTCGTCAGCATGCTTTCTGAGTCAGTTACAATCACGATGTGTGTGTATTGTATTCTCCATCCAGCGGAAAGCTGCACTGACCGCCCCCACCTCCATTCTTAAACTAGATGTTGTGGTATCACATGCCAGGCTCTCCTGCTCCAAACGTCGACCATTAACTTTTGCTAAGAACCACCAGGCACTTCTCCTGCCTATCAACACCGAACCATCTGTGCATATAATAACATCACCCGGGCGAGCATTATCCTGAATTTGTTGCTGGATTTCCACTTCCGTGTCCCCTGAAGGCCACTCCCTGCACTCCCGGCTTAATGTGATTATAACTCTGCACAAGTCTGACTGCTCCACTGGCACTCTGACCCACTCCTCTCCTCGCCTAATGTACTCCAAGATGCACACCTGTCTGATCGTATCCACCGCCTGAGCCATCCATGATTTTCCTCTTATCAGTCGCTAACACTTAACTGCGCCAAGCGCCTCATGCAACGGTTGATCTGTGTCTGCAGCAACTCTGAGGTATGCTATATATAATATCATTAAATGGCATATCAGAAGACGAGATCGAAAGTAGATGCAATTAGGCAAACCAACTCATTGAACAAATGACACCAATACTAAAGAACAAATATATCAATAGCTACTGAAAAAGCATATACAACACAATCTTCCAACCAACTCTTGCTACCAATACGGAAGGCTCCGTGGCGAAGTAGTCAAGCCGTCTGCCTCGGGCTCCGAAGGTTGTGGGTTCGATTCCGGGCCGCATCATTCGGTTCACGAGTGTATTTTTCGGAGACTCCTGGGGGTTGTCGCTGGAGCTACGGAGTTCGTGCTTTAGTCGACGCTTTCCGCCCTGCGGAAAGAGACAGAGCCATATGGGATAAAAAGCCGGTGCAATGAAGTCGAACCTGTCGACTTTTAAGCGACTTTTAAGCTATCAATGCCAAACATGCACAATGACAGAAAAAAAGAGAAAAGAAAAATCACAACAGAAATGAGATTCCTGAGAAGAATACTCAATATATCAAGAAGATAGAAACAAAGAAACGAAACATAGGACTAAAGTGGGGGTTAAAGCAGCACTAGATTTTATTAGAAGGCAACAAGTAAAACGGTTTGGTCATGTAAATAGATTACCAACTAACAATATGCCACAACAAGCAATAATGTACTTAGCAGATGTAAGTAGAGGAAGAGGCCGACCCCGTAATTAATGAACAGAGGGAATAGCAGAGTCCACGGAAATATCGATACATGAACGATAACTGTCCCGTTGTTTATGTTTCACCTCGACACTGCAAGGTACAAGAGGAACATGATATGATGAGATGAGAGATGCAGTCAACCTCAGCACAGCAACCGCAGTCAAGACCAGTCTTATGCCATCTCTTTGCAGGCAATTTACATTTCATTCATTCATTCATTCATTCATTCAGTAGCATGTTCTTTGCAGAACCTCGATTCCATAACAACCTTACGGAAAAATTATCGGTCATAAGCAAAATGTACCGCGTCCGATACACCCATCTGGAGATCATCCGCTACATCCTGCACTCATCTTCTCTTTGGCCTTCCTCTTCGTCTCTTCCCAGGCATATACCCTTCCAATGTTGTTCTCTCCAAACTTTCATGACGTTTCAAGTTGCCAAAATATTTCAATTAACATTTTATTATGTTCGAAATTGTTATCTTCTGGAGCTAACTCTGCAGCAAGAATTACACAGTAAAGTGGAGATACGATAATTGTATGCAAATAAATAATGGTAACAACAATATATGTTAATAATAACCAAACAAAACCGCATCATCCCCATGTGCCTTGTCGGTGACGTAAACGTCTCTCCATGGACCTCGGTCAATTGTGCTCTGGATCAACTCCGCTGATGAAATTCCTCCATGCTTCGCACTCGGTCCAACCAGCATCATTTCCCTGGTGCTATCTCTGTTCTTCTCCCACGGATCTGTCAGGTCGTCACGATGTTTTCCAACGCCTTTCTCCATAATATATAACCCCCCCCCCCCCCCCAAAAAAAGCCATGTGTCTCTTTCTTTTAGTCTTATATATTGTTCTGCTTTCATTAGCTTTCTCATGACAAACGATGTTAGCTACCCTGGCAGTCCAGGGTACTCTGTGCATCATTCTTATCACTGTTGCTTCCCAGCTGTTCCTAATTTGTTCCTTAATGTTATACGATTCACTGCTGTACAGCAAAACAGGTTATACTAGGGAGAGGGAGGAATTCAAATGAATACCTTAAATGTTTTTTATTTGGGTATATGTTGTCCAAACATGTAGAAATCACCCAGGGAAAGGTCTGGCGAGTACGGAGGATGCAGTACACACTGAAAGTGAAGGTCTATGATCGTTTCAACCATTGCACGGGAAGTATGGGGTCAAGCATTGTCATGTTGCAAAAGGACAGCTTTACCCAGAAGTCCTCCTCGATTCGATTTCATTGCTGGTCGCAACTTTCTGCTCCACTAATGCACTTGCTGGACTGACAGGTATGCATCACCATACAGGACCTTAATTCGCCTGTGAATTTCTATAGGTTTCACCCCTTAAATGATCAAACAAAATTTAAAAAAAACAACAACCGAATAACAGAAGCCTTAAAAGTCTTAAAAGTCGAGAGGGTCAACTTCATTGCACCGGGTTTTATTCCCATATTCCTCGGTCTCTTTCAACAGGGCGCCTGTCGAAAGCGTCACACAAAGCACGAACTCCGTAGCTCCAGCGACGACCACCAGGAGTCTCCGAGAAAAATGCACTCTCGTGAACCGAAAGATGTAGCTCGGAATCGAACCCACAACCTTCAGAGAACGAGGCATACGGCTTGACCACTTCGCCTAGGAGACTCGTGCGAATAACAGAACGCTGCTCCTCTTTGGTGCATGTCAAAAGTGGGGCTGCCATATTTAAACTGTCCTTATGACGTCACCGTCTTCATTGCACCGTGATGTCAAGTGCCAAATACTCTTGACATCCTTAACAGCAATATTGACAATTTACAAGTGCTTTCTTTCTTACATTCTATGATAGTGACTTATTGCATAAGATACTTTTTCTGACAAGCAGCATTTGCTTGACTATTGTGTTCTTAACCTATGTCGCACATATTCCATCTAAAGTTTTAACTGCCCCTAGGTATTTCAGTTTATCTTCGTGGTTAAATATGTTGGTGTCATCTTTTCCTTTCATATAATCATTGTTTGTGTTGTGTTGATATTCCAGGAAAGTCCTTATAACTTATGTTAATAATAACCAGGCAAATTCTTCACACTTTAAACTCAGAGAGAACCTTTCAATTCTACGTGCAAGCTACCAGAGGAAAGTGGAATCATCATCATCAAGTGCCCTGCCAGCCGGCGTAGGCGTTCTTGGCTCTCCACAGATCTCGGTCCTAGGTTTTCTGAATCAACTATGCTGATGATATTCCTCCATGCAACCGTCTCAGTCTATCCAGTATAATATCTCTTGGTCTAGTTCTACCTCTCTTCCCCATGAGAGGAAAGTGCAGCTGGATTGAGCCTCAACATTGATAGAAGTTTAAGATTTAATTCTCATATTTCAGCACTGTTTAAAACCAATAGGAAAACAAGAGTACCATTTTTCTAAAGTTAATCTGTCCGTGATGAGAACACAAGAAAGATTTTCTATACTTTCTACACACGGACACAAACGGACGTTTGCTCCACCAGTCCGAGATGGCTTTTCTAGTTCAATCAATAACCTAATTCATCTCATCACGGGAATCTTCGTGGCGAAATTGTAACGCCCACTGCCTCTCGCTCCTGGGGGTCATCGCTGGAACTACTGAGTTTCTGCTTTGTGCGGCGCTTTCGACAGGTCTCTCTGTGGAAAGAATACTTGCCATATGGGATAAAAACATGTTGGCGATGAAGTCAGTCCCTTCCCTTCTAAACCCGTTTTCAAACACATTTCATCAAGCTACTTGATCACACTGCAGTGTCAATTCAGACAACATGGCACCTTAAAAATCCAAGTATACTAGGGTCTATCTTGTTCCACAGTATCTATCACTTAGCCACTATTACATAGATCATAGTAATTAATGAATAAGGTGCCGTCTCCACATTGAAAGTTGGCTGCAAAGGATCTCCAACACTCACTGTCTCTCGGCTTGATTGTACATTCCGTCCGACTACTGTTCGTGCATCTCTTGATATTATCTTCTGAATTGTATCGTTGTCTATCTCTTTCTCTTTTGCCTTCAACTTTACCCTCCTATGGCTTTTATAACAGTGTTATGTCTTTCAACGTGGCAGAAACACAAAACAGTAGATAAACAACTGTGGAGAAACATGTAAATAATCCCAAGTTCTTAAACAGTTGATCAAGGTATTTGTCTTGTGATTTCTGAAAGCCTCAATGGTCGCATTATTAGCGCCTCGCCAAGGGCATTCCGCCATTGTATTCATCAACAGCCATGCCTTGTTTCTGTTGCAGGTTATGGGTGAAAGAGGGTTACAATAACAACTGTCTGGAACAGAAGGAGGATCAGTAATATCTGTAGGATAGAAGGCGGTTCAGTAATAACTGTGGGAGACAAGAAGTTTCAGTAATAGCTGTAGGATAGAAGGAGGTTCATTAATAACTGTAGGATACAAGGAGGTTCAGTAATAACTATAGGATAGAAGGAGGTTCAGTAATAACTGTAGGATAAAAGGAGGTCCGGTAAAACTATGGGATAGAAGTTGGGTTAGTTATAACTGTGGGGTAAAAGTTGGTTTAGTAATAACTGTGGGATAGAAGGATGTTCAGAAATAGCTGTAGGATAGAAGGCGGCTCAATAATTACTGTGGGATGGAAAGCGGCTCGTCAATAATTGTAGGATAGAAAGAGATTAAGCAATAACTGTGGGATACATGAAGGTTCAGTAATACCTGTAGAATAGAAGTTGGTGTAGTAATAATTGTGGGATAGAAAGAGGTTCAGTAATAACTCTGGAATAGAAAGACAGATTAGATATAACTGCGGGATAGAAGGGGGTTTAATAATAACCATGGGGCTGAAAGAGGTTCATCAATAATTGTAGGATATAATGAGGTTCAACACTAATTTAGGTATATATGGAGGTTCAGTAATAACTGTGGGCTAGAAAAATATTCAGTAATTACTGAACGGTAGGAAGATGTTTAATAATAACTGCGGGATATAAAGCGGTTCGTCAATAATTGTGTGATAGAAAGAGGTTCAGCAATAACTGTGGTATAGAAAGAGGTTTAGTAATAGCCGTGGGATAGAGGGAGTTTTAATAATAACTGTAGGATTGAAAGCGGTTCATAAATAATTGTATGACAGAAAGAGGTTCAGCAATAACTGTGGGATAGAAAGAGTTTCAGTAATAGCTGTGGGATAGAAGGGGGGTTCAGTAACAACTATCTGGGTTAGAAGACGTTTCTGAGAACACCGCAATCGTGACGTAATCCGGAAACGAACCCACAACCTTCTGAAAGCGAGGTAAGCGGTTTAACCAAACATTCCCGGAGACAATGTATCTTTGGTATACAGAAAAGAATCCTTTCTATGTACACCTGGTTTGTGCCATTATATGGACCTGAATTATGGAGAATGAATGAGCTTGATGAAAACTTTACAGGAATTCGAGTTTTGATGTTATTGAGAAATGACCAAAACTAGCGTTACTGAAAACATTGGGAAGTGAACAATAACACAACAAAGAATACTTATAGTCAACTGACTGCGATGGCTCAAGGGGTTTAACCACACACTTAGAGATAAAGTGACACCAAAATTGTACTAGAGATATTAATATTGTGGAACAGAAGAAATAAGCTTAAGCAACATTTATAAAGCAAGCACGCAGAGGTCTTTCAATGCAGACATACATAGCGTGGCGCAAGATGGACACATATGTAATGACATGACCAGGAAGCTTCCGAGCCGTTTAAAACAAGTTAGTTGCATATCCTTTCCAGGTCGCTGCCATCAATTCCAGCATTTATTTGCTGTTTGTGATTTACCTTGTACTGTTAGTTGCAGTTTGTCATTGCTTTCTGAATTAACTACGCCTCATACCATCGATATACATGCTAAGAGGTCTGTTTCCTAATCTCCTGCAGCTTGTGTCGAACCTCGACTCAGTAGGACAGGCAATTACGAGACTTCACGCCTCAATATCCCTGTAACCACAGCGCAAGTTACCAGTAACATTACATGTTTCAATATTATTAATGAAACTTTAAAACGTTCCGATGACTGCGACTTCAATTGTACCCTCATGATAAAAGTTGCAAATCTGTATTCATATGCAATTCTAAGCCTCTCATTCTCATTGTTCCATGATACTGCATTCATATATGATACTAAGAATCTCATTGTTCCATGATTTTTTTCCCGCATATCCTTTACAGGACATCGCTGTCAACACCAGCATTTTACCGCTGTTGTTGATTTCTTGGCAAGATTACGCTCAGTAGTTTGCCATTGCTTTCTGAGTGGCCGGCTCACTTATCTCGTAAGTTACTAACGCGGCGAGAACCGCTTCCAATTCTCGCGCGCTGCGTTACCCCACGTGGATAAACGGGATTACGGAGAAAGTCGTTTAAATCCTCGGCCAGGGAGACTGCATTCATATATGATTTTAAGAACCTCATTGTTCCATGATATTGCATTCATATATTATTCTAAACCCCCCATTGTTCCATTAAATTGCATTCATATATGAATCTTAGCCTTCATTGTTTCATTATACAAGTATTGCATGTTGCATTCATGTATGATTAGAAGCCCCTCATTGTTCCAGGACAAAGCATTCACAAAAGGTTCTAAGCCCTCATTGTTCCATTAAACAGCATTTATATATGATACTGAGACCACCATTATTCCACTATATTGCATGCATTTATGATTAGAAGACCCGCATTATTCCAGGATAATGCATTCATATATAATTCTAAGCCCATAATTGTTCCATTATATTCCATTCACATTGTCTGTGAATGCACCACTTGTGGTAGATTACCAATAGAAAAGGCAGAGGTGGTCGCTCGTCTGTGGGTCTAGGTGGAAAAGACGAGGGAACAGATTGAGAACCCGTGTGTGGAAAGAATAAGATTGCCGTGAATCGCTAGGGATTCAGTCTCAAAACTGAGAAGGAAGACCATGAGAACTTTCAATCTGATAGCGGTGGGAACAATTAGTAGTATGAATCTTCGCAGTGACGAGGGGACGGAGCGCGTATAGGAATGTTCTGAGTGCAGTGATGTCGCTTCTTATTTCAACTAAACTCAACTCAACTCCATGCACATATGATTATACGCCTCTCATTGTTTCATTATGTTGCATTCATATATGATTCTAAGCTTTTCATTGGTCCATTATATTTCATTCGCATATGAACAAACGTCCCTCATTGTTTCATAATATTGCATTCGTTTATGATTCTAAGCCCCTCATTGTTCCAGAAAAACATTTTTATATATGATTAGAAATTCCTCGTTGTTCAATGATATTCCATTAATATATAATTAGAAACTCCTCAATGTTCCAGAATAATGCATTCATATATGATTAGAAGCTTCTAATTGTTCCATGATATTGTATTCATATATGATTCTAAGCCCCTCATTCTTCCAGGTTAGTACATTCATATAAAATTATAAGCCTCTCATTGTTTCAGAACATAGTTTAACTAAGCCAGCTCTCACCGTAGAGATGTGAGGAGTTGCATGATTTCTTGTGCTGACGTTAATGTCCTCAGGCACGTGTTTTGTGAAGATGACAGCCCTGCTTCTCATGTTCCCTCTAAATGGCTTACAGCAGTAAATTTAATAACACATCTGACAGATCCAAACGGTGTCTACGTTTGCTGGCAGTAAGCATCGGCTTCGGCATTTACCTAATGTGCATTCTGATCCTAAAACAATTGGGTTTTCAAGATGTTCCTTTAGCACTGATGAGAGGTAAGAATTTCAAAGATGTGTGGGTCACAGTAGATTACCTGGTAATAACACTTGGTGGTTGAGTTGTTTGCCGTGCCACGGCAGTAAATGTCTTCGAGGGGAGCCTGTGCTGTACAACACACTGTTAACCTAATGTGCTTCAAGTATAACCCAGTAGTTGCCTGTGCTGTACAACACACGGTTAGACTAATGTGCTTCATGTATAACCCAGTATTTGAATGTGCTGCTTGAAGAACACACAGTTAGACTAATGTTCTTAATGTATAACCCAGTATTTGCCTGTGCTGTATGTAGAACACACGGTTAGACTAATGTGCTTAATGTATAACCCAGTATTTGCCTGTGCTGTATGTAGAACACACGATTAGAATAATGTGCTTCATGTATAACCCAGTATTTGCCTGTGCTGTAGAACACACGGTCAGACTAATGTGCTTCATGTATAACCCATGACATTCTTAGTATCACTTTAGGAAGGGTAAGTGTTTATATATATATATATCCAAATTCGCACATAGTACTTAGATGACACACATAAAAAAAGAAAAGAACGAAAGATAAAAAGAAAGACACAAACAATCAAATATAAATCTGGAATCAGAGACCTGGGATGTGTCTGTGGAATGTTATTACCATCACTTTTTGTGAGGCTGAAAGCACGGGGGGAATAGATGGCCAGTCTGTCCCTGACTTAGTGGACGGCTAACACAGGTGACATCGATACCTCGCCTGACCGCGATCATGGCATTATCAGCGTAACCTCCTAGCAATTACACTAACGCGCCAGCTACTTAGATGACAAGTTAGGACCAAATGTCTAACTAAGACATTTTAACGTTGCTCTTCTGTTAATTGCCTGCCCATTTAGAAATATACCAAGCAGGTCTTCTTTCTCGATGATGTTGTTCAAAGAGCACCACATTACTTTGGTCTTCCCAGAGATCACCACTGAATCGGTCTGCTCACACCAAACAGCCATATTATGCAAATTCCCTTGTACGGGTGGGGGAGGCGGGCTTCTAATGAAAATCTTAATTTTGTGTGTGGGGGGGGGGGGGAGGGGGGGGATGTGTGAATATATTCTGAAAAGGTAAAGAACAAATGTATTATTTTTCGATGTAATCACCATTGCGTTCAATGCAAGTCCTCTGGTGTCGATAAAGTGCTTCGATTCATGTAGAAAAATCAACTCTGGGGTGCTGATCTGGTCATGAACACAGTGTCACAGAAGTCACACGGTTTTGACACTTCCTACTCCACTCATACACTTGCTGGGCTGACAGGCATGCATCACCACACTGGACACGATGACGTCATAAAGACAGTTTAAAGTTGGCCGCCCCACTTTGGACATGCACGAACGAGAAACAGCGTTCTGTTAAATGTTTTTTTTTAATCAATGAAGGAGTGAATCCTATAGAAATTCTTTGTCGAATAAACTTAAACGTTGACTTCCCCAGCGGACAGCACTGGTAAACTACTGAAGGTAAACTTGATTAAGAATCAATCTGGGATTGAGGCAACGTCCTGCAAAGAACAGGAAAACACACACAAACACCATGCAAACACGAAAACACACACACACACACACACACACACACACGCACAGATATACACACATCGCAGTGCACTTGTACTTAAACCAAACACAGTCATCCACTGACCTTTCAACAGTTTCGAATCCCATTGTCTTTTTTTGGCTAGCCCTGTTTCCTCTAATCTTTACTTATTTCTTCTAATTGTACGATTGTTTTTTTGTTCGCATATCCTTTAACAGGACATCGCTGTCAACATTAGCATCTTTCAACTGATTGATGATTTCTTGGCAAGATTACGCTCAGTAGTTTGCCATTGCTTTCTGAGCGACCGGCTCACTCACATAAACCGTAAGTAACCGAAGAGGAGAGAACCGCTACCAATTCTTAGCAAAAGTAAACATCGTTTATACACGTCTTGATGAGTATGAAGTATAAGGTGCCAGCCGACTATGCTCATAGACCAGTCGTTACAGAACGAATGACGTAACCACTATCACAATGGCCGCTTTTAATTTCTACGTTACTTATAGTAGGCTAGGTCGGCCTGGGAGCCTTGTTAAAAAAACATCCTTTCAAAAATGGGATTCAAACATATGACGATCGGCCCTACAGGAAAACATTCTAGGCAATGTTCTGCCTTGTATTCTCTTCTTGTGTAGGTACTGATTATTCATTCATTCATTCATTCATTCATTCATTCATTCATTCATTCATTCATTCATTCATTCAGTAGCATGTCCATTGCAGAACCCCGCTCCCATAACAACATTCCGGAAAACCTCTCGATCATAAGCAAGATGTTCCGCGTCCGATACACCCATCTGGAGATTTTCCGCCACATTCTGCACCCATCTTGTCTTTCGCTTTCCTCATCCACTCTTCCCACCAGGCATATATGCCTCCATTATTGTTCTCTCCAAACTTTCGTGTGACCAATATATTTCAACCTTCTATGTATTAACGTCTTTAATAGCCATCCGTCTTCAATGGGTACTGATAAATAAACTTAATATTAGGATTATCATTATGGCGAACGACGCTGAATTTCGTGTGTGAGTGTGTGTATATATGTTGGTAGGTACGGGCGTTGGTATGTAGGTAAACAAAGGCTATTAGTAGGTAGGTAGAACGAACGAAAATCTTTATTTTCAAAGGGTTAAGAATTGGGCACGCAGGCAGATAGGAAGGTAGATAGATTCAATTTAATTCAATTTAAATCTATGGCTGCAATGAACACAGAGCAGAGAATGCCTTTCACACTATACCAGCACTTGATCTTCTCAGTAATTGATTATGGATTAGGACTGCTCACTGTCTCAGAGAGTCAGCTGGTGAAGTTAGAGCGCATACAGAACGAAGCTATGCGGGTCACTCTGGGATGCACTAGAGACACCCCAGTAGTGTGTATGCGTTACATCCTTGGTCTGCCGACTGTTGCTGGTAGGCTCAAGGTGATGCAGGCGAAGGCATACCTCAGAGTAGCTGCAGACACAGATCACCGGTTGCATGAGGCGCTGGACGCAGTTAAGGGTCAGCGACTGATAAGAGGGAAATCATGGATGGCTCAGGCGAAGGATACGATCAGACAGGAGAACATTAGGCGTGGAGAGGAGTGGGTCGGAGTGCCAGCAGAGCAGTCAGACTTGTGCAGAGTTATAATCACATTAAGCCGGGAGTGCAGGGAATGGCCAGCAGGGGCCACGGAAGTGGAAATCAAGCAACTAATTCAGGACAATGCTCACTCGGGTGATGTGATTATCTACACAGATGGTTCGGTGTCAAGAGGTGAGAGAAGTGGCTGGGGGTTCATAGCGAAAGCTAATGGTCGACGTTTGGTGCCAGGAGAGCCTGGCATATGATACCACAACATCCAGCTTAAGAATGGAGGTGGGGGGAGTCACTGCGGCTCTCCGCTGGAAGGAGAATACGACACACACACACATCGTGATTGTAACTGACTCAGAAAGCATGCTGACGAGGGTGAGGACGGGCAGGCTTCGTGCGGAGTGGCTTGCTTCGCTTCGGATGTCACGGGTGAAAAGCATCGCCTGGATCTTTTCTCCGGGGCATGCCGGTGTGCTGGGAAATGAACAGGCGGACAGATTGGCTGGCTCTGCAGAACTTGGTGGAGTATTGATACATGACAAGGCAGACGTGGTTGCGGCCTTGTGGGAGCTCGTGTACACCTCGGAGGAGCAAATGGATTACAATGATCTGGCAAGAATGAGACAGCGAGGAGTGACGAGGGGATCTGGCCGACGCTCAACGCTCAGAGGAAAGGCGAGACGGACATATAATCAGATTGCTACTGGTACTATTGGTGTTGGAACTCTTCCCTTGTTGCTGAGGATGAGGACGGGGTGCTTAGCTTATAAGAATGCCCCGAATGCTGTGATGTCGATTCCTAAATCAATCAATCAATCAATCAATCAATCAATCAATGAATCAATCAATCAATCAATCAATTCAATTCAATTCAATTCAACTTTACTTTAAAAGGGTTACAAATTGGGCACGCAGGCCCGTCTTACATAGGTAGGTAGGTAGGAAGGTAGGGAGGTAAGCAGAAGTGTAGGTAGATGGGCAATGAGATTGGTGTGTAGGTAAGTAGGCAGATAGGTTGATAGATAAGTCAGCAGTTAGATAGGTAGGTAGTAAGGGAGTAGGTGGGTGCGAACGAACGAACGAACGAACGAACGAACGAAAATCTTTATTTTCAAAGCGTTAAGAACTGGGCACGCAGGCCCGTCTGACATTCTGCCTTTATTCTCTATTTCCTCTCATACATTCTTTCATTCAACATCTCTTATGAAGCAATTCTTTAACAAGAAAAGAACAATAAGCGTCAAAACGCATGAAAAATAATCAATAATACATGACTCGCTGAGGCAATGTTTAACATGGGCATCATAAATACCCAAGGTGGGTTTAACGTGCCACACATATGGGCACGTGCGTAGACAGGTAGATAAGCAGATAGATAGATAAGTAGACAATTAGATAGATAGGTAGGTAGGTAGGTAGGTAGGTGGAGAAGTAGACAGGAAGGAGGTACGTAAGTAGGCAGTTAGCTGGGTAGGTAAGTATGCAGTTAGGTAGATAGTAAGTAAATATGTAAATAATCAGATGTGCAGGTATATCAGTCAGGTAGGTAGGCAGATAAGTAAGCAGGCAGGTAGGTAGATAGATAAATGTGCAGGTAGGTATGTAGGAAGAATTTAGGTAGATAGGTAGTAGGTAGGCATTATGTTGAGTATGAAGTTTGACAGGTGGATAGGTAAGCAGGTAGAAAGGTAAGGTAAGTAAATGGGTAGGTAGGTAGTAGACAGGCATTATTGCATGCTCTTGTTTATATATATATATACTATCTGATAGCTGTAGAAATGTGGTTTCTGAGGAAAATGCAAAGAATACCATGGACAGCCAGAAAGACCAATGAACAAGTTCTTCAAGAAACAAATGAAGATCGTAAACTGATCAGAGACATTAGACGTAGACAGTCAAAATTTTTTGAGCATATTATGAGAAGAAATGATTTGGAGAACTTGGTGACAACTGGTAAGATCGAGGGGAACAGACCAAGGGGAAGACCTAGAAACAAGTATCTGGATGGCTTGGCCTTGTGGCATGGTCGAGACAGAAACACGGAGCTGATCCACGACTCTGGTGATCGAGTGAGATGGCAGAACATGACCGCCCACGCTTACCGGCATGGCACATGATGGATGGATATATATATATATATATGTGTGTGTGTGTGTGTGTGTGTGTGTGTGTGTGTGTGTGTGTGTGTGTGTGCGTAATCATGCCGATAGATTTCCTTTAATATCTGCTCACAAGTGTAATTTTCTCTCATGCTTATTTCAATTTTATATTTATTTACTTTCAGAGTCGTTACATCATTATTAGTTAGCAACAGGTGCTGCTTCTTTTTGTGTGTGTATTTTATTAGCTGATTTCACATTTCTGCGTTTTTTTGTGTGTGTGTGCATGTATGTGTGGATAAAAAGGTATATTTTTCATTGACCGACTTTCAACTCAGCAATCGTGAGGTCAACAACAGATGTGATCAAACTTACTTATATAATGTTATTCTGTAAGAGCACTATACTTTAGTATTTTAGTGTAAATAGATATTGTTAGATTTCAAGTTGCAAATCAGTATTTTATTGATTGTATTGTTTCGCTTTCTTTGTGTGCAATGCACATGAATAAATGCACTAAAATTGTCCTCTAAAACCACCAATGTGCAGCTTATGGTGACAGCTAAACACATTTTAGTCAATCAGATGTAGGAGATGGACAGGGCACACATAGACGAAACATGTAAATAGTAAACTAGACAGTCCTTCCTCTGGAATTCATAAATAATAAATGTATATAGAGATCTAAAGCATATTTGCATCATTTATGGGCGACATGATTGTAGTTGCAAATGATAGCAGCGTTTGACGTGTGTAGTTTCATTGTTGGAAGGGAGGATTGACAGCAACAGAATAAAAGAAGAAGAAGAAGAAGAAGAAGAAGAAGAAGAAGAAGAAGAAGAAGAAGAAGAAGAAGAAGAAGAAGAAGAAGAAGAAGAAGAAGAAGAAGAAGAAGAAGAAGAAGAAGAAGAAGAAGAAGAAGAAGAAGAAGAAGAAGAAGAAGAAGAAGAAGAAGAAGAAGAAGAAGAAGAAGAAGAAGAAGAAGAAGAAGAAGAAGAAGAAGAAGAAGAAGAAGAAGAAGAAGAAGAAGAAGAAGAAGAAGAAGAAGAAGAAGAAGAAGAAGAAGAAGAAGAAGAAGAAGAAGAAGAAGAAGAAGAAGAAGAAGAAGATGATGATGATGATGATGATGATGATGATGATGATGATGATGATGATGATGATGATGATGATGATGATTAGAATAGAAGAAGTAGAAGAAGAAATCGGATAAGGGGGAGCAGCAGGATGAGATTAAATATACGTCGATTCTGTTTGGTAAATTGCACCCAGAGGAGTAACTCACTACTAAACTGTCTGCGTTCAGTTTAAGCAGAACTGGGTATCTTTGTGTACAGGTCGGCACGATTGCGTGTAACTAGCTAGGTGTGTGACATTCTGTATAATTCGATGTTTGTCTTATTCTTATTCAGCCTAACATTTGTCTGATTCTTCAAGGGGTCACCAACTAGCTTGTATCAATCGCTCTAGTCAAATCAAATCAAATCAAATCAAATCAACTTTATTAGGGTCACAAATTGGGCGCGCAGGCCCGTCTTACATTCGGCCCTTCCAATCACTCGTCTTTCGTTCATCAAGAGCATTATACATTTACATAGGAAGAAAAATAAACATTGTGAAATGAATGTTGTAAACATAAACAAGGCTAAACATGGAGAAAAATGTGTACATAAAAAGTATGTGACGTAAAAGTAGTGATGCCAGCGCGTCCCACACACACACACACACACACACACACACACACACACACACACCACACACTCTCTCTCTCTCTCTCTCATTCACTCTCACTCTCACTCATTCACTCACACACACACACACTCACTCATTCACTCTCCCGCTCACTCATTCACTCTCCCGTTCACTCATTCACTCTCCCGCTCACTCTTCACTCTCCCGCTCACTCATTCACTCTCCCGCTCACTCATTCACTCTCCCGCTCACTCATTCACTCTCACGCTCACTCATTCTGTCTCTCCCGCTCACTCATTCACTCTCCCGCTCACTCATTCACTCTCCCGCTCACTCATTCACTCTCCCGTTCAATCATTCACTCTCCCGCTCACTCATTCACTCTCACTCATTCACTCTCACGCTCACTCATTCACTCTCCCGTTCAATCATTCACTCTCCCGCTCACTCATTCACTCTCACTCATTCACTCTCACGCTCACTCATTCACTCTCACGCTCATTCATTCACTGTCCCGCTCACTCATTCACTCTGCCGCCCACTCATTCACTCTCACGCTCACTCATTCTGTCTCTCCCGCTCACTCATTCACTCTCCCACTCACTCATTCACTCTCCCGCTCACTCATTCACTCTCCCGTTCAATCATTCACTCTCCCGCTCACTCATTCACTCTCACTCATTCACTCTCACGCTCACTCATTCACTCTCACGCTCATTCATTCACTGTCCCGCTCACTCATTCACTCTGCCGCCCACTCATTCACTCTCACGCTCAATCATTCACTCTCCCGCTCACTGATTCACTCTCACGCTCACTCATTCACTCTCACGCTCACTCATTCACTCTCACGCTCACTCATTCACTCTCCCGCTCAATCATTCACTCTCCCGCTCACTCATTCACTCTCACTCATTCACTCTCCCGCTCACTCATTCACTCTCCCGCTCACTCATTCACTCTCACGCTCACTCATTCACTCTCACTCATTCACTCTCACTCATTCACTCCCACACACAGACACTCTCACTCATTCACTCTCCAGCTCACTCATTCGCTCTCACGCTCACTCATTCACTCTCCTGCTCACTCATTCACCCTCACGCTCACTCATTCACTCTCACGCTCACTCATTCACTCTCCCGCTCACTCATTGACTCTCACTCATTCACTCTCCCGCTCACTCATTCACTCTCACGCTCAATCATTCACTCTCCCGCTCACTCATTCACTCTCACGCTCACTCATTCACTCTCACGCTCACTCATTCACTCTCACGCTCACTCATTCACTCTCACGCTCACTCATTCACTCTCACGCTCACTCATTCTGTCTCTCATTCACACTCACTCACTCTCTCACTCAAACTACAGTAATGAACATGAGTTTATATTATACATGATAAAATCAAATGGTATTTAACTGATAATATGACAGATGAGAATACACAAACATATGGATTCGCGTGTTACATAACATGCGTGTTACATGACATGCATCTGCTCAGCTCTCTCTCTCTTTCTCACTCTCTCTCTCTCTCTCTCTCTGTATTCTTTAATATACACACACTCACACGCATGCGTACGCTCACACACACACACACTCTCTCTCTCTTTCTCTCTCATTCACTCTCTCTCTCACTAATTCACTCTCCCGCTCACTCATTCACTCTCACGCTCACTCATTGACTCTCACGCTCACTCATTCGCTCTCTCGCTCACTCATTCATTCTCCCGCTCACTCATTCACTCTCCCGCTCACTCATTCACTCTCACGCTCACTCATTCACTCTCACGCTCACTCATTCACTCTCCCGCTCACTCACTCATTCTCCCGCTCACTCATTTACTCTCCCGCTAACTCATTCACTCTCCCGCTCACTCATTCACTCTCACGCTCACTCATTCTGTCTCTCCCGCTCACTCATTCACTCTCCCGCTCACTCATTCACTCTCCCGCTCACTCATTCACTCTCCCGCACACTCATTCACTATCCCGTTCAAATCATTCACTCTCACTCATTCACTCTCACGCTCACTCATTCACTCTCACGCTCACTCATTCACTGTCCCGCTCACTCATTCACTCTGCCGCTCACTCATTCACTCTCACACTCACTCATTTACTCTCACGCTCACTCATTCACTCTCCCGCTCACTGATTCACTCTCACGCTCACTCATTCACTCTCACGCTCACTCATTCCTTCTCACGCTCACTCATTCACTCTCACTCATTCACTCTCACGCTCACTCATTCACTCTCATGCTCACTCATTCACTCTCACGCTCACTCATTCACTCTCACGTTCACTCATTCACTCTCACTCATTCACTCACACACACAGACACTCTCACTCATTCACTCTCCCGCTCACTCATTCGCTCTCACGCTCACTCATTCACTCTCCCGCTCACTCATTCACCCTCACTCTCACTCATTCACTCTCACTCATTCACTCTACCGCTCACTCATTCACTCTCACTCATTCACTCTCCCGCTCACTCATTCACTCTCACGCTCAATCATTCACTCTCCCGCTCACTCATTCACTCTCACGCTCACTCATTTACTCTCACGCTCACTCATTCACTCTCACTCATTCACTCTCACGCTCACTCATTCACTCTCACGCTCACTCATTCTGTCTCTCATTCACACTCACTTACTCTCTCACTCAAACTACAGTAATGAACATAAGTTTAGATTATACATGATAAAATCAAATGGTATTTGACTTATAATATGACAGATGAGAATACACAAACATATGGATTCGCGTGTTACATAACATGCGTGTTACATGACATGCATCTGCTCAGCTCTCTCTCTCTCTCTCTCTCTCTCTCTCTCTCTCTCTCTCTGCATTCTTTCATATACACACATTCACACGCATGCGCGCGCTCACACACACACACACTAACACATCAACTCTCCCACTGTCTCACTCTCTAACACACAATCCTACACACACACACACACACTCACTCTCTCAATCACACTCTCTCACACATACACGTACACATGAACGCATGCACGCACGCACACACTCCCTCACTCACTCTCACACATACACGTACGAATGCATGCACTGACACATTCCCCCACCATTTCTCGCTCAATCACTCTCTCCACACACACGCATGCACACACGCATTCACTCTCTCCCTCTCTCTGACACCCACTCTCTCTCTCTCTCTCTCTCTCTCTCTCTCTCTCTCTCTCTCTCTCTCTCTCTCTCTCGCTCCCACACGCACACACATATATAGTGAACAATTATAATGAACAATTATACTGAACAATTATACTGAACAATTATACCAGTAAATGAATTATGGTGGCATATAGTCGGTATGGATTAAGTATTGAAAGAGTTTTCGGTTAAATGTGTAGGGACTAATTGGAGTTTTCAGATCTGGAGGCAGATGATTCCATAAGTGAGCACCAGAATAGGCAAAACATGTTTTGTATAGGTCCAATCTAGGCTTTGAGACATGTAACAAATTTAGGCACTTGCTGTTCATTGCATTAGATTGAATCAGCGGCAGAAGATACTCTGGGGTATTTTGAGATATAATTTTATTCACTAATTTGGCTTTGTTGAAAAGGAAGCGCTTTTGTAGGGGTGGAAGTCTTAGATGACTGTACAAATTATTACTTTCAACGTGCTTTATGCCAGAAACCAGACGAATAGCGCGGTTTTGTAGAGAACATAATCGTTGTAAATTAGATTTAGGGCAACCATCCCAAACTGTGGAACAGTAATCGAGATGTGATTGGATATAGCATGCATAGAATATTTTTCGTGTGCTTTCGTCCAGGAAGTGCTGAATTTTAGCAAGTTGGTAAACTTTTTGTGCTATTATCTTGGTAAGAGCGTGAACATGAGAGCTCCAGTTCAAATGGCTGTCTATTAAAAGCCCTAGTGTTTTATGTTCAGTCACATTAACTATAGGTAACGTGCCCATGCGGAGTTCGAGCGGTGATCCAGTTATGGCTAGTGTCTGTAGTTTTTGTCTGGTCGTTATTAGCATGGATTTGGTTTTGCCGATGTTAATTTGCATGCGGTTTTCATTGCTCCATCTAGTAAGATTATCAAGTTCCTTTTGTAAAGAATTCTCTAATTCACTACGGTTTTCTTGACTAGTATATATAGTACAGTCGTCAGCAAATAGATCACAAGTTGTATTGATATATAAAGGAAGATCATTAGTATAAACTGCAAAAAGCAGCGGACCTAGTATTGAGCCCTGAGGCACACCAATATTAAGCTGTGTGGGTCTTGATAGACAGTTGTTGAAGGACACGACTTGTTGCCTGTCGGATAGAAATGACGTAATTATGTTCACCATGTTGGTGCTTGTCTTCATTTGCTTTAGTTTTCTAATTAAAATATCGTGATCTACCATATCAAAAGCTTTTTTAAAGTCTACAAACACCGCTCCACAAATTCTACCGTTGTTGATGTTTAAGTGCCAGTTATCGGTCATTTTTGTTAGAGCACTATGGCAAGAATATTTAGGTCGAAACCCAGATTGACTGTTAATTATTAGATCGTTGTTAATTAAATGGTGTAACGTTATTTTATGAATGTGTTTTTCTAGTGGTTTTGATAGCAACGATAATAAGGAAATAGGTCTATAATTACCCAAAACGCTATTATCGATTGAGCTATTTTTAATTAGCGGAAACACTTTAGCAATTTTAAAAGCAGATGGAAAGTAGTTTTTGGCCAGGCACTGGTTATATATGAACGTTAAGGACTCACTAATGACTGGTGCAGCACAACGAAGAATTCTATTACTGATACCATCTAGGCCGTGTGAGGTAATAGTAGCTGGTGGGAATGCCAAGACCAGGACCGTTTAGCGATTTGTCCATCTCACGGTGTTATTTTCCCATTTGTTTCGCTGGCTCCAATCTAGCTGCTCTTCTCTCGCTGTTGAAGATGAGGACTGAGCACGTATGGGAATGTCCAGAGTGCTCTGATGTCGATTTATGACTATACTCAGCTCATCTTGCTATAATCCCAATTACTTTGCTAAAGCTTATGTTGCGTGTGATCGTCGAAACAAAAGGCTAAATGTAAAATGGGGGTCTGCATTTCCAATACTTTCTTCTAATTTTGTCTTCTATTCCCACATTGGGACATAAACTCTCAATCAGCGCATTCCAATGAATGTTGGAGTTCTGAAACGTTGTGCCCATTGCCGCTTGATCGTCTGCCATGAGTTTTTTTTTTTTTTAAATTCGCATATCCTTGTTCAGGACATCGCTGTCAACAGCAGCATCTTTCAGCTGTCTGTTGATTTCTTGACAAGATTACGCTCAGTAGTTTGCCATTGCTTTCTGAGCGGCGGCTCAGTTATCACGCAAGTCACCAGCGGGGGACGAACCACTCCTACCCAGTTCTCGCCCGCTACGAGACTGCGTGATAAACGGAATTACGGAGAAAGTGGTGTAACCCCTCTGCCAGAGAGACCTGCCTGCCATGATTTGCAAATTAAAATAGTTTATAATACAGGAGGCCCTGGTTAACGTCGGGGTTACGTTCTTGGAAAACACGACTTTCAGTGAAACGACGTATAGCGAAACACTATTTCCCATATAATTAAATCAAATACAGTGTATTATGTAATGTTTATTGTGATGGTTGTTGATATTTATTTGTTTAAATAGAGGTGGGTTGGAAGGCGAGTGGTAAAGTTATTGGGACATAGAGGCATTAAAACCACGACTCGCTCCAAAACTATCTTCAACACGACTACTCACCCGCTTTCTTAGCTAGATCTTCATAGAGAGACTTTGCTTTCTCTTGGATAGCCATCTTGCTCACAGGCATATTCCGTTAGTTCTGATCTTCAATCCAGACGGCTATTAGTGCTTCCATGTTCTCCATAAGAGTACTTTTGGTACGAGTTATCTTGGGAGCACTCAAAGGGGTTACGTTTTTAGCAGCTCTTTGATTTTGTCAGCACCTGCACGAATTGTCCTTACCGTGGTTGGAGGTAAACCATGTACTTTACCGATATCAACAGCCCGATCGCCAGCCTCAAAACGATGTGACATATCTAACTGCACCTCAAGAGTTACACTTTTTCTGGTTCTCTTACAACCAGACACAATATTAGCAATTACTCACAATTATGGGTGATTACACGATAAAATCCTGGAAAAACGCACTGCGCAAAATGTAAAATGGCGACGTTAACGCAGCATAGCAATACAGGTGACAACGTTATGGCGGAACGTAGCGATGTAAAGTGAAGTTATGTCCTATTGTGACAACGACGTTATAGCGAAACGACGTTAACCGAAAAGAAGTATAGCGGGGCCTCCCTGTACATTACAATTAGCGAATGACCGAGAGCTTATGACAAGTTCCGCAACACACCACAGTACGCGGGTTAAATCACAATTACAGGTAGAGGTAGTAACAGAGTAGAAACTCAATTTCAGGTGTGAAATGTTAAGACTTTGCATATTCTAGACCACAAAATAACAACAAGGGGTGACCAGTTACTTTCCTCGGCATCTCCCCTTGCCATTCTCAAGAATTAACAGGTATCCATTTTGTGTGCCTGGGTCGATCATATGGAACAAACACAAAAATCCAGACCTGCTGGAGATTCAATTCTGACCTTTCCCTTGATAAGCTAGAGAGCTAAAGTCAAAGACAATGTATTCCCTTAGTGGATGTAAACACAGAAGCCTCAAACATACAAGTGATTCGATCACACATGTGTCCGCAAGAAGGAAGCAGATAACTGTCCATGATATTCTTTGCATTCTCCTCAGAAACCACATTTCCACAGCCATCAGAATGTTTTTCAGCTTGACTGCTCATTGTCCAAGCTTGACATCACATACCCATAACAGAAAACTGCTTTGAAAAATATGCTTCATTATACTTAGTCTACCGGAGTAGCTAACAACGATTACCTGGAAAGGGCCTTGAAACGAGAACAGTATATACGACTATAAGGAAGAGGTAAACACAATTCTTTGGTTGTGTGATGAAAAAAAAAATTACTGGAAAACGTGATAACGTGAAAGATAACTGGGGGAAGAAGCAGAGGCAGATTGGATGTTACTGTTGACTGGTTGAATGAATCGATCGAGACTGTGACATGGAGGAGTATCATTATATAGGTAGTGTTGACCTAATGGAGATATATATCTTTACACAGCTCGCTCGGACATGTGAACTGACAGAAAACAATATTTGTATACCTGTTAGAGTAAATGCAATAACTTTACACATATACTCGGTCGAAAACAAAAACTGACCAAAACACAAACAAACAAACAAACAAACAAACAAACAGTATCTCTATGCATTTACTCACACAAGTGAATTAGCGGTGAATAGTAACTAAACTAAAAAAAATTATGAAGGGACTAAACACGTGCATAGTAATGGAACAAAACAACGGGCGAAGCTGTGAGAATTATTTTTTTTTTTGCGTTCGCGACTATGAACTCAAGCGTAGTTCATACACGTGCTATTATTTCTACTGCACTGGACTGATTAGCTTTCCCCATTACCAGTGTCCTTCGCCATCAGGCGGCTAACCAAGGCGACTTCTCTGGAACTTGTAATTTATCGCCCCAACCAATGACGTGAAGTCAACAACATTTAAGTCCAACAAACCGGTGTAGGGGTTAAAATATAAATTCAGTTAAGAAGTAATACGTCTAGACAAAGGTTGCTATAAAGCTGTGAGCCGATTAGTTACTGTGACAATCATCAATTGTAACACTGGAAACAGGTTGTAAAATCGGAATTCTCAGATCTGGAATGCAAGAAGACATTCTGGGGTCCAGTTTAATGGCGTTGGGAGCACGTGGGGAGATTAGCTAAGGGTCGTTTAGCTTCTTGAGCGGTTTTGCATCGTAAAGCGAGGAACCAGCGAGAGCCTATTTCGGGGAAAGTGCTAGCATAGTGGTTCTCATACTATGCGGTGGGTCACATTTGATCGGTGCAGGCGGACTGAATGGGTGATTGTAAGGATAATAGGCAATCGATATTGGAGAGAGTGAGAGCGGAGTGATAGAGATATTGTGTGAGAGTGAAAGAGAGAGTGAAGGAGAGAGGGGGATGGACAGAGAGAGAGAGAGAGAGAGAGGAGAGAGAGAGAGAGCGAGAGAGAGAGAGAGAGAGAGAGAGAGAGAGAGAGAGAGAGAGAGACGAAAGAACTAACTTTATATTCAAAGGGTTAAGATATAGGCGTTCAGGTCTGTCTGATATTCTACCCATCTTATTTGACGGAAAACAATAACTAGCAAAACGGTAACTTTTAGCTTGGACAAGTGAACTGTCAGAGAGAGAGAGAGAGAGAGAGAGAGAGAGAGAGAGAGAGAGAGAGAGAGAGAGAGAGAGAGAGAGAGATTAATGGAAATATATATGCTACGTGAAAACATAACGGCGATTGATTTATGAGTCATATTGTGAAGTGACTGCACTATTTCTATGACCGATTGATTGCCTGATTCAAACAGACACGAACATCTTCAAAAAAAGTCATCAACATCTTCACAAACAGAAAACAGACATGAACATCTTCACAAACAGACAGGCACATCTTCACTAACAGACACGAACATCTACACAAACGGACATAAGAATCTTCACAAACAAACATGAAAATCTTCACAAACGCTGTTTCTGATTTGTTGGCAACTTTATGTTCAGTATTTTACCACTGCTTTCTGAACGACCAGTATTCATAACATTATATGGAAACCAAGGCAAGGCGGTTTGCTTCCAAAAAAGCCCGCAGCTGTGTTTCATCGAGAAACCTCACATTAAATAAGTTCCTACATCCTACGATAGTGTAATCGAATGGAATGTCAGCGATATTTGTCTTCAGTATGTATTTGTAGATTCTCAGTTACTACGGTTACTCTACGTGAAGATTGGAACATCAGGACGAATTTTTAGCCATGCCCGTGGAGCGCGGCATAATTGAAATCCCTTCCTGTTCCACAACTTATGCCATTTTGCATGTTTTGTAAATAAGCTGCGTTACCAGATCTCTAAGGCGTTTGGAACACGCCTTTCAGAAAGCTTATCAAAGGAGTCTCAGTGATGAAATATTGAAATCACGACCTTATCTATTAATTGCATTATGAGTCGCATATGTTTTGAATGTGTACGTTTTTTTTGTTTCGTTCGCTCGCTTTAAACTCAAGAGTAGTCCATGCATGTGCATGTCCTTGTTCGCAGGAAGTTTAAGTTTCTGTTTGTGATAAGTGGTCTCTGTGTCTTAGCCTGAGAACATGTTCATACAAAGCAAATAGTGTGACATGGTATTAGCATGTACGTAAATAGCGTAACGGACCGTTAGTGTACCTGTCTGGACGTTACGTCGACAATTTCCTTAGCGTGGTCCGACGAGAATACGATATCATCTCTTGACGTTCGCTAAGAGAAGGAAAGACTGGTTACCTATTCCTCCGTGACTTAGGACTGCACGGCGTGATGGTGCTAACACTTCACATATCACACACCCACAGTTGGTCCATACTACGAGGACATAAACAGCGTTAGCATTTTGTGTCAACTACAGATCTTTGGTCGGCTTCCTGGCCTAGAGGTTAGAGACTTTTCTCCATAATCTCATATACTCTCGTAAGTAACGTGACGACGGTGAGAATCAGCAGTGGTTCGAATCGCGTCGGTAACTTACGGGGTATGTCAGCCGACCGCTCAGAAAGCAATGTCAAACTACTGAGCGTAATCTTGCCAAGAAATCAACGATCAGCTGAAAGATGCTGGTGTTGACAGCAATCTCCTGTAAAGGATATGCAAACAATTTTTTTACAGATCTTTTACTACGCGATTCTGACCTGTGGGCAATTGGATAGATATTCCCAAGAGTTGTTTGTGTGACTGACCCGGGTGTGACTCGAATGTGTGGTTCGATAAAGAGATAACTGGATAAAGGAGTGACAAGAATAAGTGACAGAACACGATCCAGACACAATAATGTGACTTGTTTAGTCGGGGACAGTAATATGTCACTGTTTGAATGCAAATTGTGAATACGTGGCTTGATACAAACGTGATTCGAATATGCATAAAGGTATGGCTGGGTGCTAACTTGACTCCGATAGGGAAGTCGGTAAACATGGCGCCTCATGTACATGACTAGGTCAGCATGGCCGAATGGATAACAGCGCTTGCTCTTAAACTTTCGGTGTGCTGATGCCGAGGCAGCGGGTTCGATCTCTACACGGGTCATTTGGACTAAAGATGTTGACTTCTCGTCGTTGAGTTGAGGGTGAAAATTAAAAGTACCTCAGAAGTCTGAATGGGTTTTCCTGATGGTGAGGGACACTGGTAATAGGGAAAGCTAATCTAAATGCGAAAATCAGTCCGGTGCACTAGGAGTATTAGAACGTGTATGGACTATGCTTGAATTCAAAGCGAGTGAACGGAAATACAACAACAAAGAACATAAAGAATCAGGCATAACTTTTTTAGGGTCACATTTTAAGAACACAATATTTAGAACAAACTGAGACAACTGAAAATGTGTGTTGAAAGAGACAGAGAAAGACAGCAAGAGACAATACTTACCATTCTTGTATCATGTCACGAAAGGGTATCAGCAGAGGGACCAGCCCTGCGGTTGGAGATAACAATGTGGTGAAGCATTATCCCCTACGCCAGTTGGCAAGGTAAATAATGCTGCTGATAATGATAATGATGATGATGCTGATGATGATGATGATGATAATGTTAGAACTAAACTCATACTACCGTTATTGTAGAATTATTACATACATAATACGTAAACACAGAATAATGACGATAACCTAGATTGATAGTGACAATACTGAGTGCACACCTACCTCCAAGGAGAAGGCAGGCAGTTTGGAGAAAGAGCAAAAACTGCTTCACTAGAAGAGACACATCCATGAGGACTGAAGTATCAGTGGCAAAGCATAATCCAACCGGTGTAATCCAGATTTCCATTTGTCCCAGAGGCTGGTCGCATGTTCTGAGTAATCAGTGTCTGTGTGGGTGTGTGCCAAGGTTCCTAAGGTCACTCAAGGAAAGTAGTCAAGGCTCCATTCACCTTGACTTTGACATGAAGATGAAAACAGTAGTTCCTATCACTTGTGAGCTCATTAAACTGAATTATTGCGGTGTAATCAATTTGTATTTGATGCTGCTGTTATTCTTGTAGCTGCTGCTGTATTTTCTGCGGTTGTTTTTCCTGCTGCTGCTGCTGCTGCTGTTGCTGCTGTTGCTGCTGTTGTTTTTGTTGCTGCTATTGTTGTCATAATACTGCTCCTCTTAATCGGTGATGCGGAGTTCGTACAGAGAGCTGAAAATCCCCTAGCGTTATATATAACCAATATGGGGGATAATTCGAGTAGAGTCAGTTCAATGAAGATCGCCCTTGTACCCTGCCGAATCAATTCCACGATGTTGAGTCATTTTACGCTAGTCAAGCTCTTTGCAGTAGTTGATACAGTAACCCATATTATGCATAACACTAACATAGAACTGAAACGATACTTGCTTTAATTCACTGTCCTCCTCCTATTAAACTCGAATCGGCACATTACATCTGTGTGTTATCATTGATAAGATCCCAAGCACATCATTTGGGATTTCCGAATTAACAGTGGATGTGCTATTTTACAAGTTTCAATTAAGTATAATGTGATCTAATATGATAAGTAAACGCAAGATGTCCCGTTTTTATTTCTGTATTCTGTCTGTAGTCTCTATAATCCACATTGAAAATTGTACTATTTATAAAAGTGTTCTTATCTCCTAAGTCTCGATATCATCTATCAACACTAGATAGAAGAAAGCGAGTGGGTTAATTTAACAATTATTTCACAACTCTTTCTCACATAACCTACTACACTAATCAGACATACATACATGTACCAAACCCTATGTAAGCAAGTGTACTAAACACTATGTAAGCAAGTGTATTAAACACTATGTAAGCAAGTGTACTAAACACTATGTACATAAGTGGACTAAACACTATGTAAGCAAGTGTACTAAACACTATGTAAGCAAGTGTACTAAACAATATGTAAGCAAGTGTACTAAACAATATGTAAACATGTGTACTAAACACTATGTAAGCAAGTGTAGTAAACCCCATGTAGGCAAGTGTACTAATCACTATGTAAGCAAGTGTACTAAACACTATGTAAGCAAGTGTATTAAACACTATGTAAGCAAGTGTATTAAACACTATGTACATAAGTGGACTAAACACTATGTAAGCAAGTGTACTAAACACTATGTAAGCAAGTGTACTAAACAATATGTAAGCAAGTGTACTAAACAATATGTAAACATGTGTACTAAACACTATGTAAGCAAGTGTAGTAAACCCTATGTAAGCAAGTGTACTAATCACTGTGTAAGCAAGTGTACTAAACACTATGTAAGCAAGTGTACTAAACACTATATAAACAAGTGTACTAAACACTATGTAAGTAAGTGTACTAAACACTATGTAAACAAGTGCACTAAACACTATGCAAACAAGTGTACTAAACACTATGTAAACAAGTGTACTAAACACTTTGTAAATAAGTGTACTAAACAATATGTAAGCAAGTGTAATTTACACTATGTAAGCAAGTGCACTAAACACTATGTAAGCAAGTGTACTAAACACTATGTAAGCAAGTTTACTAAACACTATATAAACAAGTGTACTAAACACTATGTAAGTAAGTGTACTAAACACTATGTAAACAAGTGTACTAAACAGTACGTAATTAAGTGTAGTAAACACTATGTAAATAAGTGTACTAAAAATATGTAAACAAGTGTACTAATCACTATGTAGACAAGTGTACTAAACACTATGTAAGCAAGTGTACTAAACACTATGTAAGCAAGTGTACTAAACATTATGTAAATAAGTGTACTAAAAACTATGTAAACAAGCGTACACAACACTATGTAAAAGCAAGTGTACTAAACACTATGTAAACAAGCGTACTCAACACTATGTAAACAAGCGTACTTAACACTATGTAAACAAGCGTACTCAACACTATGTACACAGGCGTACTAAACACTATGTACACAGGCGTACTAATTACTATGTAAACAAGCGTAATAAACACTATGTAAACAAGCATAACTTTAATATGAATATGTATGTGAATAAGCTTACTAAATATTATGTAAACAAGCATCTTCACCACTTTGTAAACAAGCGTACTAAACACTATGTCACCACGATTATTACACACTATGTAAACGCGCATACTTAATAGTCGGTAAACAAGGGCATTAATTACTATTTAAGCAAGCGTATTAACTACTATGTAAACAAGCGTAATAATTACTACGTAAACAAGCGTAGAGCTACCACGTAAACACGGACAGTAACAACTGCATAAAAAAGCGTACTAATTATTATGTTAACAAGCTACAAGCAAACTAATTACTATTACACACGCGAACTAACTACTATTAACAAGCGAACTAACTACTATTACACAAGCGAACTAACTACTATTAACAAGCGAACTATCTACTATTATACACGCGAACTAACTACTATTACACAAGCGAGCTAACTACTATTACACAAGCGAACTAACTACTATTAACAAACGAACTAACTACTATTAACAAACGAACTAACTACTATTAACAAATGAACTAACTACTATTACACAATCGAACTAACCACTATTACACAAGCGAACTAACTACTATTATACACGCGAACTAACTACTATTACACAAGCGAACTAACTACTATTAAGCAAGCGAACTAACTACTATTATACACGCGAACTAACTACTATTACACAAGCGAACTAACTACTATTAAGCAAGCGAACAAACTTCTACTATACACGGCGACTAACTACTTTAAAACAAGCAAACTTACTACTGTTACACACGCGAAACAACTACTTTTAAGCAAGCGAACTAACTACTATTACATACGCAAACTAACTATTGTTAAGCAAGAGAACTAACTACTATTAAGTAAGCGAACTAACTACTATTACACAGGCGACCTAACTACTATTAAACACACAAACTAAGTACTATTACATACGCAAACTAACTATTGTTAAGCAAGAGAACTAACTACTATTAAGTAAGCGAACTAACTACTATTACATACGCAAACTAACTATTGTTAAGCAAGAGAACTAACTACTATTAAGTAAGCGAACTAACTACTATTACACAGGCGACCTAACTACTATTAAACACACAAACTAAGTACTATTACATACGCAAACTAACTATTGTTAAGCAAGAGAACTAACTACTATTAAGTAAGCGAACTAACTACTATTACACAGGCGACCTAACTACTAGTACACAAACAAACCAACTATTATTAATTCATTGGCACCTTGCCGTCTTGACAAACGATAGTTTGTAAGAGATGGAGTTCTTGCCTCTCCATAGCACAAAGCCTGGGCTAAAATATAGAGATCATGTGTTGCCCATGCAGCATGATCCCTCTCTCGGCCAGCCTAGTTCACTCCAGAGGAAAGGTAACACCTCTACATCTGGAACTATTATTAAACAAGCGAACTAACTACTATTAAAAATGTTTTGCATATCCTTTACAGGACATCGCTGTCAACATCAGCATCTTTCAGCTGTATGTTGATTTCTTGGCAAGATTACGCTCAGTAGTTTAACTACTATTACACAAGCGAAATAACTACTATTAACAAGCGAACTAACTACTATTAAACACACGAACTAAGTACTATTAAACACACGAACTAAGTACTATTAAACACACGAACTAACTACTATTAACAAGCGAACTAACTACTATTAAACACACGAACTAAGTACTATTAACAAGGGAACCAACTACTATTAAACACACGAACTAAGTACTATTAACAAGCGAACTAACTACTATGAGGTATGGTCTCCGCCTCGAGTGCTGGAGGTCCTGGGTTAAGGACCTGGTGAGGGCTGGGATTTTTTCACGTGGACTTCTAGCAATAAAATTTCCCCTGGTCCCTGGGTAGTGAGATCGGACGCCCGTATGTATTTTTGCGCACATAAAGAATCCCTTGGCATTTGGAAATCGAAAAAGAGTATCCTAACGGCGTTGCCCGTGCAAAATTTCGAGTTAAAAATCTACCCAAAGTATTTCAGGATCCTCGCCGGTGCTACGGAGTTCGTGCACTGAGCTGAGATTCTCCGGACTGAGGCTTGAGCTAGGAAGAGAACGGAGCACTTACGGGTTACACCCGTGTGCCGTGATGTTTATCAGTCGACTAAACTAAACTTAACACAGGCGAATTAACTTTAAAAAGCGAACTAACTACTATTACACATGCGAATTAACTATTATTACACTCGTGAACTAACTACTATTACACAATCAAACCAACTATTATAAAGCAAGCTAACTCACTACTGTAGAACAAGCGAACTAGCCACTATTAAACAAGTACACTCATCACAATCTAAGCAGGAACATCGCTAACATGTAGATATCGTGAGAAGTAACGGTACCTGGATAGATACAGATCATATCGCCCACCGAGTGCCATTATGTCTATAAAAAATATGACAGTGCCATAAAGAGTAAGTTTCCTTTACTGACTGACTGACTGACTGACTGACTGACTGACGGACTGACTGACTGACTGACTGACTGACTAACTGACTGACTGACTGACTGACTTGGAGAGGCCGCGGACGGTTCTAAAGCACAGTTCCCATGAAGCTGATACTTCGATACCGACATCAGCCTGTCTACGATAGATACTAGCCATTTTCAGAGCTCATGCGGCCAGTACCTCAACGCACCGCAGTGACAGCTATAGCTCAGTCTTCCAGAGGTTTTAATTCCAGCCAGTTAGGCAACCACTGCGGACTGATCAAGAGAATATTACATGTTATTTAACCATGTTATGGAGATGAGGTCCTTTACTTTCGGTTGCTACTAATCAATTAGTTGCGTTTAAAACTGGGGACATATGTATATGATACACAAGCTCCCCAAGGCGCACGCAAATACGTTTAGTTTCATTCCATTGTGAGGCGTTCTAAGTAGTCGCTGTAAGCTAATGCTAAGAGAGAAGGTTAAAATAGTTTTATCTTCGTGTTCGCAATTAGCAGAGAGCTAACTCAGTTCTTTCCTTACCAGTTTTACAATTCTAGTTATTTGCTGGTGGTACGTCTTTATTTTGTTCCAGTCAGTCTGTCTGTTTGTCTGTCTCTCTGCCTCCGTTTCTCTTTGACATACTCTCCCTCTCCCTCCTCTCTCTCCTCACCCCCTCCCCAACCCCCCTCTATCTCCTGCTCTGTTTTTGTTTTGTCACTTACATTTCTCCTTTACTTTATTCGTTTCATTCATGTCAGGACACCAGCTGCCTTTACTCCTTAAGACATTCCTGGTACCATTTATAGGCTGGGAAGACTTGGACGCCCAGGGTCAATTTTTAAAATTCGATCAAACCCAAGACCACCAGAACTGCAGGCGAATGTCTAGTCGCAACGTTACCGAGGTTATAGAACTACCACCATAAACCCACTACTTCCCAAGGCATATAAACGAGTCCTTTTTTCCTGTGCTTTATACATACATTTATATATATACACACACACGTGTTTGTTTTCTTTTTCTTTATATACTTGTATCAATTCTTTATCTCGTGGCGGGATACCTGATACATATTACGATCAAGCGATCATATTACCAACGTTTCATGCCCATTAAAAAAATTGCTCGCATTACTTTATTGAAGATGATGAAGAATTCTTAAACCACATTCCGAATATTTTTCAGATTAAAGGAATGCTGTACATACATAGTTAGTTAGTTAGTTAGTTAGTTAGTCGACAGATCATCCTCATTGCACATCGAACCATTCAGTCCATAAGTGCTCGGATCCCCTCCTCAGCAAATCACGCAACGTGTAGCGGCTAATGACGCCAGTTCTGTGTTGGTTTATCAATCTTCTTTGGCTTCCTGCGTAGTGTTCTTGTTTGGCCACCCCTCTTTTAATTTGCTGCTCTCGCAGTCTGGCCATTGTTGTAGATTCACAGTCATCACTTGGTTCTCGCAAAAGTCTTACTTCTCGTAGAGCATTCAGAATGTCGGCCTGGTCCATGGCGCGTCCGCCCTCCACAGTAGCCTCACCTGCGAGCTTGTCAGCCCGCTCATTTCCTTGTACTCCCGCATGCCCTGGCACGAAGATGAAACTAATCTTTGCCAGTCGAGACCGCTCCAGAGGCAGCAACCATTCTCTTCGGATCGACCCCTCCTCTATCCTCTTGATCATGTTCATTGAGCCGCTAAGGAAACAAGCTCTAGTGAATGTCTGTGTCTCGAGCCATGTTATTGCTTTACTTACTGCCATGACTTCCATGGTCAGACTACTTGTGATTTCAGTGAAAGCACCAGAGTCCTCCTTCACAATTCTCCCTCCGGCCCGAGCTGTAAAGGCCCATGAGCTTCTCACATGTCGGACGACTGACCCATCTGTGTAGATGACCGCGTCACCGTCTAGCGAATTCTCGAAAATCAACGCTTGTACTTCAGCCTCAACAGCAGCCGGATTTTCTTGTCTGCATTTTCTATCTAGTTGGATGCAAACTGAAAAGGATGTGCAGAAGTCTGTTGGCACTTGCACCCACTCCTCGCCAGGTTCTAAGTCCTCAAGTGAACACACCTGTTGAAGAATGTCTTCGGCTTGACCCATCCACGACCGTCCTCTTTTTAACCTGCTGCCCTTCACCTTCCTAATTTCACTATGCAGTGGATGTTGTGTGTTTGCGTTAATTCTGAGGTAGGCGCGTGCCCTGCAACCTTGTATTCTCTCTTCAATGGTTGGAAAATCAAGAAGGTAGCGCATCGCCCTGCATGCTGTATCTCTTGTACATCCAAGAATAATGCGCATAGCTTCATTCTGTATCCTTTCCATCCTTTCTATCTGCTTATGGCTGAGAGTCAGGATTGCCATTGCATACTCCAAAACTGACATGACCAGCCCCTCGTACAGAAGACATAGATGGCGCTGCTCACAGTTTGCTGCCGCCATCACCCGCATCGCTGCCAAACCCCGCTTGGCCTTTGTTATCACCTGGTCTATGTGCACATTATAAGCAAGGCTTCGATCAAACCGTCTCCCCAGGTAATTCATTGCTTGCGTTCTTTCCACCGTCTCTGAACACAGCATTAAAGTTGGTGTTGGAGTGTTGACAATATGATTATTCAACGAGAACCAAGTCACTGTTGACTTTGTTGGGTTGACCATTGCCCCAGCTTCATCACACCAAGTACTTATGCGATTGAGTTCGGTTTGTAGTTCCACAGCAACCTCCTCTCTATCCTTACCCTGACGATACACTAAAACATCATCGGCATATGACAATGTCCTGCCAGGTCCAGTGATCTGCTCACTGGTGATTCTCACTGTGTAGGCGTTGAACAGTACCGGAGATAATGGTGATCCCTGTGGTAGGCCAGGATATATTGTTGTTGGTTCCGAAGTCCAACTGCCAAATCTAAAAACTACTTTCCGTTGGAAGAGCACTGCAGCGATCCAACTAAGGAGGAATGGACTTACGTTTAGTTCGAGAAGCTGAAACATTAACAAATCCAGTGGTACTCTGTTGTATGCGTCCTCAAGATCAATCGCTGCAGCAACGGTTTCAGTGCCTGAGTGGAAACCTTCATAGACATCCTGGGCAAAGACTGCTGCATTGGTCCAGGTTTCCCTTTTTGGACGGTACCCACCCAGGGTGGGTGGGAAAACACCTTGCCTCTCTAGTTGGCTTGATATTTTCCTGGCAATTACCTTCTCCAGCAGCTTGCCTATTGTATTCTGCATGGTTATAATTCGATATCCCTGAATTTTTTTGTGGTCTTTGTCAGGCTTCGGCAAGGGAATCAGATAGCTGTGTAACCATTCCTCCTTGATGCTAGCACTCCCTATACTGCTGTTGTACATGTCTGCTAGTTTCTCTAGCTCATTGTCGGTACACCTATTTATGTCGTCGTATCTTATGCCATCAGGACCTGGAGCACTGTTTTTTGATCGCCGAAGCACAGCCTTGATTTCTTTCACTGTCACTGTGTCTTCATCCGAAGTGTTCTGGGCCTTGCATCTGTCTGAGGTGACCTCCTTGGCCAGATTTCGGCCTCCCATGTATGTCTGGTTGCTCTGCTCAAGGTAGCGTTCAAAGAGGGCTTTGCCCTTGTCCTCGTCAGTCCTCTGCCAGATGAGGTCAGCACCTTGGAAGTCAGAAATGCTCTTATTCTTGACTACACCACTCATGCTTTTATGTAGTCGCCAGAACAATTTCAGTGACTTGTCTGTGCTTACTCTTTGACACACCTCTGCCCATTTTTCGCTTTTAACAACCTTGACCAGTTTTTTGAAGTAGTTTACTTTTGTGTGCATCTCTCTTTCTAAGTGCAAGCAGGGACTAGGATGACCAGCTCTGTTCTTCTTGGCATTTTGCCATCTCCTTACAGCACTACGCTTATCCACCCAAGCCTTCTCCACCTCGAAACTCCACCACGGTGGCTGCTCCCAGCTTTTTTTCCTGCCCTGAAACGTTCTGCGCTTGTCACGTCTTATTTTACTCACCACATCTTGCCCTGCACTGTCATACTGGAACGTCTTTACCTTTAGCTTGTGCTGCCTGGTTCTGCCTTTCTCCACCAATATGCTGCAAGGGTGGTGGTCGCTGCTATGGTGTCCTAGGACACCCCATCTACACACTGTAGTGAGTGAAGGTGAAACTAGCGCCAGATCAATAGCACTGTCCTCATCGCCAGGACGGCTTGCTGTCCTGGTGACACAGCCACTGTTGATACAAACCAGGTCGATGGTTTCCAGTGCAGTCTCGAGCTCCTCCCCCTGTGTATTGGAGGAAGTGTTTCCCCATGATCTGCCTTTAGCGTTGAAGTCACCACAGAAAATAACATTTCTCTCGTGGCCTAATATGCCACTTAAGCACTGCCACTTCTGGGCGTCCACATTGGCATTGCGGGCATAAACATTAACCAACACGAATAGTATACTGGAATGAACTGTACATACATGAGAAATTCAAAACTTTTTTTTTGACAAACTAGAAATTGATGATACTACATCTCATTTAATTTTGCTGTTAGTCTAGTCTATTAGTTGTACAAAGTTATGGTTGATCTTGACGAAGAAACTTCCAGCAGCATGGTGAAGAAATATTGTCAGAACTTTCAGAAAATTATTGGAGAAAAACTTTGGCCATATTGAGGCAGTTCTTTGGCATTTACTGCAGCATTCCTTACTGAAGTTGACATTAGAGCCAAAATATAAGACATGGTCAAGTCAGTTGTTACTAAGAAGACAGGGAATGTGGACACCAATAAATGGGCCAATGATTGGACCGCTTTTTCTAAGACTGTTGTTCCAACTCTTATTTCATTCATCAAAGATTTAAATCTTTCTTCTGAATCATCTGCTGAATGTGAAGTAGCAGGAGTTGTAGAACATAAGCCAAAAAGTGATTTTGACTTATTTTTTTTATCCTCCACCAAAAAAAAACACTTACGTTTGATGACCCCAGAAACAAATAACTTGAGGATGAAGTCACCATGTTTCAAAAAATACGGCAACCAACTTCACAACCATTAAATTATTGGAAAATGAACATAGGTTTCCACTGCTAACAGCAAGTGCAAAAATTGTCTTCAGCGCCAGTAGAGCACTTATTTAGTGCAGCTGGATTGTTGTTGAGTAAGTTATGAAAACGGATGTTACCAGCTCTCGTTATAAACTTTGTGTATATCAGATTTGCATGTAAGATGAAAATTGTGGAAATGGTTCAGGGATTACCTAGATTAACTTAAGTATTAGAAACAGTCGATCAGCAGGAAATTGATAATGTGCTGAATGAGCAGAGTGACTCTGAAACAGAATGAGAGTGTCAGAATGACACTGAATTGTCAGATTTAGATTAAACTTTGTTTTAATAAAATACTCTTGAATATTAAAATTAATAAATTCTGTTGTTTTACATGTCTATTTGTACATGTAGTCCTATTTAGTAGACACTAACCCTAAACTTTCATAAATTTCATAATTTTATTTGAACTGTATTCCATATTAGTATTATCATGGGAATCCCATGGGAATCCCATGGGATGGGACAAGTAAAATGACCGTGGGATGGGATGGGAATGGGACTGAAAAATGTGTCCCATGGACAAGCCTATATATATATATATATATATATATATATATATATATATATATATATATATATATATATATATATATATATATATATATATGCCGGTCTCCCTGGCGTAGGTGTTATTGACTTTCTCCGCATTCCCGTATGTCCACGTAGGATAACACAGCCGCGCGAGTTTCGGTAGCGTTTGTTACTACGGGGGTATTTGAGCTGGTCGATCAGAAATCAATAGTAAACTACTGAGCGAAATCTTGCTAAGACAACAACAACAGCGGTAAGATGCTGGCGTTAACAGCGATGTCCTGTAATTAGGATATGCAAATATATTATCAGTATAACCTATCAATTTCAAAGTTCGCTCACCAACTATGATTTTACTTAATTGTGCATGCCAACATTCTATTGCTATATTCCGTTTCAAGGAACAAAAATGATTTTGCAAAAAATACACCAGTCCATTTCATTCACCATTTTGTTAAACAGTGCAATATACACGGGCATTGATATGATAAGTCCCAGTTAGAGAAAGCATAAATAATAAACTCGTATCTGGTAAGCGTGATTACGTATGTTGTCTGCTGCACGCGCCGAGTGCCAACGTGACCACGGAAATGCTGGTTGTCACGAGCGAGCAAGGCGCGCGTAGTTATTTCTGTGCTTGATACACTGGCAGCGCACGCGATATGGCCGTCAACCAGGGTAACATTGCAGGGGTTCGGCTATGATACGCTTCACTGATTACAATAGGAAATGGTGTTATCTATCTATCTATCTATCTATCTATCTATCTATCTGTCTGTCTGTCTGTCTGTCTGTCTGTCTGTCTGTCTGTCTGTCTGTCTGTCTGTCTGTCTGTCTGTCTGTCTGTCTGTCTGTCTGTCTGTCTGTCTGTCTGTCTGTCTGTCTGTCTGTCTGTCTGTCTGTCTGTCTGTCTATGTGAGTGGGTGGAGGATGTATGTGTGGGAGGTGAGGATGTTTGTAGGTGGAGGATGTGTGAGGGGGTGGGGAGATGTGTGGGCGGGGATGTGTATGGGGAATGTATGTGGGGGTTGTGTGTGTGTGGGGGGAGGGTGTGTTTATGGGTGGAGTTTTGTGTGGGAGGGGAGATGTGTGAGAGGTGGGGGAGGTGTGGGATGAGCAGGTGATTGAAGGATGTATGCGAGGATGGGGTATGTGTGTTTGGCTGGGTGGTTGGGGTGTGTGTATGGGTGGGAGGGTAGATGAGAGATGCATGTGTTGATAGGCGCGTGGGTGATGTGTGGGTGTGAGTTGTTGATGGATGAGCACTGAGTGGGTGGATGTGTGTGAGAGATGAGTGTATGGGTGGGGGAGGTGTGTAGTTGTGAGAAGATGTGTGTGAGCGGTGGATGTGTGTGGGTGGTGTATATGTGGGTGGCGGGTGTGTGTGGGTGGGAGGTGTGTGTTTTTGGGTGTATATGAGTGGGGGATAAGTGTGGGCAGGTGGCGGATGTGTTTATGGGTGGGGATGTGTGTATAGGTGGGGATGTGTAGTTGAGAGGTGGCGAATATTGGGTGGGTGAGTGGGTGTAGGTGCTTGGTGTGTGTGTGGGGGGAAAATTGTGAGAGAGCGGGTTATGTGTGTGGACTGGGCTGGATGTGTGGGTTGGCGGGGTATGTGTGTGTGGTTTCTTTCTTCTTCTTCTCTTCTTCATTCTTCTTCTTCTTCTTCTTCTTCTTCTTCTTCTTCTTCTTCTTCTTCTTCTTCTTCTTCTTCTTCTTCTTCTCTTCTTCTTCTTCTTCTTCTTCTTCTTCTTCTTCTTCTTCTTCTTCTTCTCCCCTCCTCCTCCTCCTCCTCCTTCTTCTTCTTCTTCATCTTCTCTCCCCTTCTCCTCCTCCTCCTCCTCCTCCTCCTCCTTCTTCTTCTTCTTCTTCTTCTTCTTCTTCTTCTTCTTCTTCTTCTTCTTCTTCTTCTTCTTCTTCTTCTTCTTCTTCTTCTTCTTCTTTCTTCTTCTTCTTCTTCTTCTTCTTCTTCTTCTTCTTCTTCTTCTTCTTCTTCTTCTTCTTCTTCTTCTTCTTCTTCTTCTTCTTCTCCTCCTCCTCCTCCCCTCTTCTTCTTCCTCCTCCTCCTCCCCTTTCTTCTTCTTCTTCTTCTTCTTCTTCTTCTTCTTCTTCTTCTTCTTCTTCTTCTTCTTCTTCTTCTTCTTCTTCTTCTTCTTCTTCTTCTTCTTCTTCTTCTTCTTCTTCTTCTTCTTCTTCTTCTTCTTCTTCTTCTTCTTCTTCTTCTTCTTCTTCTCCTCCTCCTCCTCCTCCTTCTTCTTCTTCTTCTTCTTCTTCTTCTTCTTCTTCTTCTTCTTCTTCTTCTTCTTCTTCTTCTTCTTCTTCTTCTTCTTCTTCTTCTTCTTCTTCTTCTTCTTCTTCTTCTTCTTCTTCTTCTTCTTCTTCTTCTTCTTCTTCTTCTTCTTCTTCTTCTTCTTCTTCTTCTTCTTCTTCTTCTTCTTCTTCTTCTTCCTTCTTCTTCTTCTTCTTCTTCTTCTTCTTCTTCTTCTTCTTCTTCTTCTTCTTCTTCTTCTTCTTCTTCTTCTTCTTCTTCTTCTTCTTCTTCTTCTTCTTCTTCTTCTTCTTCTTCTTCTTCTTCTTCTTCTTCTTCTTCTTCTTCTTCTTCTTCTTCTTCTTCTTCTTCTTCTTCTTCTTCTTCTTCTTCTTCTTCTTCTTCTTCTTCTTCTTCTTCTCTTCTTCTTCTTCTTCTTCTTCTTCTTCTTCTTCTTCTTCTTCTTCTTCTTCTTCTTCTTCTTCTTCTTCTTCTTCTTCTTCTTCTTCTTCTCTTCTTCTTCTTCTTCTCTTCTTCTTCTTCTTCTTCTTCTTCTTCTTCTTCTTCTTCTTCTTCTTCTTCTTCTTCTTCTTCTTCTTCTTCTTCTTCTTGTTCTTCTTCTTAGTGTATGAGGATGTATGCGTGGGTGGGGAAATGTGTGTGGGTGAGGGATCAGTGGGTGGGTGGCGGCATGTATGTTTGCCTGGTTCTGTGTGAGTGCGTGGAGGTATGTGTGGGTGGGTGGGGTTGGTTTGGTGGGTGGGAGATGTGTTGTCTGTCTGTCTGTCTGTCTGTCTGTCTGTCTATTATAGTTGTCTACAATTACACAGGGCTCATTTTATATTTTATCAAGAAAGATTGAAGAGATGATGTGAAAAAGATACATGGTTCAGTTTATGTGCAATCTTTAAATGTATTAAGTGATGCTTTATTTAGTTTATATACAGTATTCATATATCGTAGATGTGATCTGAACATGACATACGATTTAGATTTTAGGAAATCATCACATGTTGTAGACATGATGTGAACAAGACATGTGATTTAGTTATGTGCTGCCGAAGCACATTTGACTGAGTATAAACATATGATTCAGAAACTCCGTACCTGGAAATAAAATAATAACGTACAGGGAAACCATGTGAATGACCTAGTACTGACTTTCCATCCTTTTATACACAGTTCTCCATGATATTCGAGCGACCACTTGAATAATTTCCAATTTTATAAATGCTATTTATTTTCCATTTATTTATCCATAATTGTGACGGCTTCTTGGAGTCTCTCGCTTTTCTCGCATTAACGTTCTTCATAATAAAGTCGTATATCGAATAAAACACAGGGCAATAGGCAGGCATCAGCGTTGAAGTGTTATAAGGCCGTTACCTAAACATAAAGATAAGGCAACATGGAGAAAATACGTTAACAACATCAAATGAAATCTCTTTAACTGTCGACGTTTTCAATGATGTGTAAATACATAAATTACAGCGCCGTTTATGATTTGAAAAGTTGTATTCGTAACGGTTTAAAGCTTCCATGCTGTTTGCAAGATGGCTAAAGACGTTTATAGGGTCTCGTTTGTGGCCATTTTATTGCGTGTTCATCTGTCTGTCTATCATCTATTGCAGGTTTATCTACGTAGTCACTCATGTGTGAATTCGGCTACAGTGGGTGGTATTAGTGTTTGCCTCTCTTGAGTCTATGCATGTTTCTATGTAAAAGAGATTAATTGCTCATGCAGGCGCGCGCACACACATACCCCCACAGACTCAACTTCAGATGCAATAACAAGAAGTGATCGTTACGATTGTTGGAGAAGGTTATAAAAGACCACGTCTTGAATATTAAGAAGACAGAAGATATGATAATTTAAAAGAAACTTACTATTGCCATTTGGGCATTTAATGTCGGTGTTATTAATTTGAGTCAATAACGGAGATTCAAGAATCTAGACACGTGAATTACAGCAATGGAAGATGTATCCCAGAGACAAAGAACAGAATTCGCCGACTAGACAATGCATTTTGTCAAATGAAAAACATCTTATGCAATAAAGCCATGTGGTAGAAATAATACGTGTGTTACAAAGAACAAGTGTAACCATATGATTATTGACACACGAATACTGCCCATAAGATCTTAGACTATTTATGTTACAGACAATTACTGCTCATTTATTTTCAAGCAAATGACTTGATGAAAGAAAAGCACAGAGAAGGAAAACGTGTTGAATTTCCCGCTGCTTAACTGATGTTGATTTTCCGAAACTGAACAAATTTGCCGCTGGAATGGCATCAGTGTTTGGAACAACTTATTTCTGTGCGCAAACATTTTCAAACATTAAGTATGTGAAGTCAACACATAGAACGAGATTGACTGTTGAACAATTGAAAGCAATTCTCTTGATTGGTTGCAGCAATTCCAAACCAAATATTGATGATATCTTGAAAGCCAAATATCAGTTGTACAAATCTCACTAAACATTTTGGCTGCTTAGTTTGTGAGATTCGAGTATGTGCACACTAAGTCTGATGTAACTATTTTTATTTATTTAATTTTTTTTTTTTTTTTTGCTAACGTTTTGATAACTATTTTTTTTAGTAAATAAATATGTTGGTTGTCTTGGTTGTTTTTGTGTGCATTGCACGCCACTCACCCATGATTGCAAGAGCTTTCGTTCTGGCTTGCAAGTATTGTTAAAGTTAGTTGCATATCCTTTACATGACGTTTGCAGTCAATACCTGCAGTTTTTCCTGCTGTTGATGTCTTGGTAAGTTTACATTCAGTAGTTTGCCATTGCTTTCAGAACGACCCTCACTCATACCATTGCATAAAATACTAGCGCAACGCGGTCTGCTGCCAAATCGAGCGCAGCTGTGTTTCGAACGCGGGTATACGGGATTATGAACCGCGTCCGTAAGACCTTCGCCACGGAGATCGGCACAAGTATTGTACAGAATGAGTATCCGGCCCGCGCTCGTTATTTTGTCAGTTAACCGGCCAGCCGTGAAAAAAAGTTTGGTGACCCCTGTTCTAGGACTTGAAGTCTGCGCAAAACAATTCTGGCAAATACTTTCCCAACAATATACAGAAGTGAGATACCCCTATAGTTGTTACAGCCGCTCCAATCGCCCTTGTTCTTGTACAGTGTTATGATGCTTGAATCTTTGAAATACTGTGGCACTTGTCCTTCTCGCCAGAATAGCTCTATTAGCCTGATGGATCTGTAAAGTGAGTTTGTCTTGCCCACTCCTGATAACATCTATTGGAATCCCATCCTTACCTGGAGCCTTGCCAGATGCAAGTTCATTTATAGCACACTTATCTTCTGCTAGTTTGGTCTCACTTGATTAACGCTCCAAATAGTGCTCTATCCATCTATCCATCTGCTATTTCTTATCAGTGATGATTTCTCCAGTCAAGGTTTTCAATGGTGCACTTCTTGTGATCATTGCACCACTGACTTTCTTTATCCCTTCATACGTGCTTTTGATGTTTCCCTTATCATTTTCGCGTTGAATGGACTCACATAACTTGATCCATTAGTCATTTGCACACTGCATGGCACCCTTTTGCATATACTTCCTAGCGTGCTTCAGCTCAATGAGAGTGTTTCGAGTTGTTCTTTCCTTGTTTATTAAGAGAGCTATCTTTTTCTATCAATCAAGGGCTGCAGTGTCTGGCTGTTTGCCGCACATCAGTCCTGCCTCTTATGGTCCACAGTGCCGTAAACCCCTATCGCTGTTTTATAAAGAGTTTCCTTAAGTTTACCCCACTTTTCACTTGCTGTATTATTTTCTGATGTATCAGTGACACTGTCTTCAAGTTGCTGTTGAAACTCAAAGCACTTACCAGGATCGTGGGTATTAATAATATGGCTAGATGTGTGTTTAGCTGTGTAGATTCTCTTTCGTCTCAGTCTAACCATTGCAACAACCAAATAATGATCCACATCACAGTCAGCACTGTGGTAACTTCGAGTTAATGATGTATGGTTCAGATGTTGTCTCCGTGTGATAATGAAGTCCAGCTGATGCCAATGGCCGGATCTTGGACGTTTCCATGTGACCTTATGCATCTCTTTTGGAGTTTGTAATACATAGGTCATTTCTGGTGCAATGTTCAAGCAGCCATTGCTCATTTTCATTTATGCGACTGATGTTGTATTTTCAAAGGCACACTGATCATGAACTTGAGTCCTTGCCCACACGAGCATTGAAATCACCGAGCATATAAATGTAGTCGGATTTTGGAGCTGTCTTGATCACAGAGGCTAACTCCTCATGGAACAAATCTTTCACAACATCAGAAGAAGCGAGTGTCGATGCATATGCAGTGGTAATGGTGGCAAAACCACAAGAGCGTGCCAAACGCATTGATAATAGTCTTTCATTATCTCCAGTTGGAATTTCAACCCTTCTCACTGCAAAGCCCACACCATGTTGCCTTTGTTCTGCCTGCCATCTACCCTTCCAAAAAAGGTGTAATTATTTTCTCTGAGTGACCCTTCCTCAGCGAGGAGAGTCTCCTGCAGGCCAGCAATATCAATGTTAAGACGATTAAGTTCGGCATCAATCACAGTCGTTTTTCTCACATTGTCAATATTCGTCAAGTTATTGGAAAATCCTGGACACGTGGTTCTTACGTTCCAGGTTGCAAACCGTAGCTTGAGGTTTCTACTTTTCTTTTTAGTAGTACCTGGTGTATTGGTTTTACAGCCTGTGATTCAGATTTTGTCCTAGCCCCAAGCACCCATTGAAGCAGGCAGGCTGTGGCGGATCAGCACCCAATTTGCCGCGGGCTTCCCAACTTGATTCGCGCGGTAGCTAATCAATGACACCTGTATGTGTCTCCCACCGTCAGAGTCAACTCGTTGCGCCCCATGTCTACGCGAATTGACAAGGTCTTATAACCCGTAACTGCTACCCCTCGCTTTGATTCCGAGACCGATTAAGACCAAGGGTGGAAGTTTTACCTCTCCATAGCACAAAGCCTGGGATAAAATATAGAGACCATGTGTTGCCAATGCAGCATGATCTCTCTCTTGGCCTGCCTAGTTCACTCCAGAGGAAACGTAACACCTATACATCTGAAACAAGACAAGCTGCAGTAGCTGCCGGATCAGCAAAGCAATGCTCTAACTCTCCGCCTGTTGGGGCTTCGATATTAGACCATCTGCCAACCAAGGTTTAGGGCCTGGTCTGCCTTGCCATAACAATTTGTCTTTAGGTTGCACTTCCTCGCACCAGGATAAGGCTTGTACCCTCCCAATTGCGCTCTTCCGCCCGAAGCCGTTGGCACAATGTGGGGTGTCGGGTTTGGTAAGCGCCGCCCAACATTCGGCGCTAACAGAAAGCTAACTACCTAACATAGTCCTATACTTATTTCCGACATGTTAGGCTCGTTAAAGAACAATCATTGCCTTATGTAACGACGAATTAAATATTTGTTTGTTTGTTTGTTTGTTTGTTGATATTATTGAATTTTCTAATTCCTTGTGTTTCTTTAGATCTGTTTGTGTTGTTCCTGATGAACGAATAAACGAACGAACGAAGAAACTTTATTTTCAAAGAGTTAAGAATTGGGAACGCAGGCCTGTCTGACATTTTGCCCCTATTCTCTCTTTCCTTTCATACCACTTATGAAGCCAATCTTAGACCAAAAAAAAAGAACCTTATGATTTAAAACGCATGGGAAAAAAATCAGTAATACATGACTCACTAGGAAACTTTAATTTAACATGGCCATTTCAATATCTAAGGAATGTGTAACGTAGAATACATATGGGAATGTTTATTATACTAGTTGTCGTTTGAGGCAATTTATATTGTTGTTGTTTTGCTTTAGGGGGGCATGTAGTCTGTACTGAGATAGTGTTCAAACAGGTTAGGACTGTATGTATATTAATTGTTGGTGTCTTTGATTTCTTGTGGAAGATTGTTCCACACCTGAGCGGCAGAGTACACTAAACTTGATGATGATTAATTAGTGTATTTGAAACGTCGTTCGTTGTGTCGTAGAATACTTATTTTCATAATTTTATTTGTTTCCACCCCCCCCCCCCTCCAACCCCTTTGTGATTAACGTTTGCCGTAGTGCAGTTCGTTGTAAGGCATGTAAAATCTGGTTGGTATATCTCACGTTTTAGCTCGTTGTAAGGTATGTGCACTGTGTTTAGTATATCTCAAGTTTTAGTTCGTTGTAAGGTATATGCACTATGTTTAGTATATCTCACGTGTTAGTTCCTTCTAAGGTATTTGCACTATGTTTAGTATATCTCACGTGTTAGTTCCTTGTAAGGTATGTGCACTATGTTTAGTATATCTCACGTGTTAGTTCCTTGTAAGGTATGAGCACTATGTTTAGTATATCTCACGTGTTAGTTCCTTGTAATGTATGTGCACTATATTTAGTATATCTCACGTGTTAGTTCCTTGTAGGTTTGTGCACTATGTTTAGTATATCTCACGTTTTAATTCCTTGTAAGGTATTTGCACTATGTTTAGTATATCTCACGTTTTAATTCCTTGTAAGGTATGTGCAATGTGTTTAGTATATCTCACGTGTTAGTTCCTTGTAAGGTATGTACACTATGTTTAGTATATCTCACGTTTTAATTCCTTGTAAGGTATGAGCACTATGTTTAGTATATCTCACGTGTTAGTTCCTTGTAAGGTATGTGCACTATGTTTAGTATATCTCACGTTTTAATTCCTTGTAAGGTATGAGCACTATGTTTAGTATATCTCACGTGTTAGTTCCTTGTAAGGTATGTGCACTATGTTTAGTATATCTCACGTTTTAATTCCTAGTAAGGTATGTGCACTGTGTTTAGTATATCGCACGTGTTAGTTCCTTGTAAGGTATTTGCACTATATTTAGTATATCTCACGTGTTAGTTCCTTGTAAGGTATGTGCACTACGTTTAGTATATCTCACGTTTTAATTCCTTGTAAGGTATGTACACTGTGTTTAGTATATCTCACGTTTTAATTCCTTGTAAGGTATGTACACTGTGTTTAGTATATCTCACGTGTTAGTTCCTTGTAAGGTATGAGCACTATGTTTAGTATATCTCACGTGTTAGTTCCTTGTAAGGTATGAGCACTATGTTTAGTATATCTCACGTTTTAGTTCCCTGTAAGGTATGTGCACTGTGTTTAGTATATCTCACGTGTTAGTTCCTTGTAAGGTATGAGCACTATGTTTAGTATATCTCACGTGTTAGTTCCTTGTAAGGTATGTGCACTATATTTAGTATATCTCACGTTTTAATTCCTTGTAAGGTATGTACACTGTGTTTAGTATATCTCACGTTTCCACAGGAGTTACACATGCCTAACTATATTTATTTCTCTTACGTAGACCTCTCGACAACTGAAATACAATAAAGTATTTCAGGCATATGCCTATGTGGATAGTTATTATAATTTTATAGTATACAGATTATTTACCCGTCTCCGTGGCGATGAATTTACGGACCCGGTTCGTAATCCCGTATACCAGAGTTCGAAACACAACTGCGCGCGATTTGGCAGAAGAACGCGTTGCGTTGATTTTGCATTGGTTTCGGTGCCGGTCGTTCATAAAGCAATGGCAAACTACTGAACGTAAACTTGCCAAGAGATCACAACGGCAGAAATGCTGGTGTTGACTGCGATGTCCTATTAAGGAAATGCAAAAAAAAAAAATATTTACAAGATATCTTTACAAGACCAACGAACACCTTACTGCCTTAAAAGCGTTAAAGGCTAACAAAACCCTCGTCATACTGAAACCTGACAAAGGGAGCGGTACAGTACTGATGGACATGTCAGATTACCAGAGAAAAATGGATGTAATATTGTCAGATGAATCCAAATTCAGGATAGATCAAAAAGTAAACAAGTCGGAGGACCTGGATGCTATAATGAGGAAAGAGATTCAGTCACTTGTGAATGCGGGACTCATCAGTGAGGCCACTGCAGAAACGCTCACACCACGTGGCTCGCACACTCCTCAGATGTACGGTCTACCCAAACTTCACAAGCCCGGCATCCCGCTAAGACCTATCCTGTCATATGGTTAACTCTGCACAACACCGAATGGCGAGATGGTTAGCCGAAATGTTAAAGCCAGTACGACAGTCCTTCGATCCAAAAATACTCAGAGATACATTCCAACTGGTGGAATTATTGGATACTATGGACATAAATAACAAACACATGGCATCCATGGATATAGCCTCCCTATTCACTAACGTTCCATTAGAGGAGACAGTGAAAATAATAAGGGAACGCATTGAAGACAAACAACTAAAATTAGGCATACCAACACCTATTCTGGAGAGGCTACTACTACTATGTACCGCCAACATCCAATTCAATTTTCTAACTAAGTCATACCGCCAAATTGACGGAGTGGCCATGGGGAGTCCTCTTGGTCCTATTCTAGCGGACATCTTCATGGCACACTTAGAAGAAAAGAGATCCTCAGACATCAACAACTTGGCCTTTTACCGGCGTTATGTGGACGATATACTAATTATCACCACAGACGAGCTACAAGCAACATTGTTTCAGGCCACAATGAACAAGACGCATAAAAACATCTCTCTATCTATGGAACACGAACACAACGAAGCGTTACCGTTCCTAGATATTCTAATGAGACGAAGAGCAGATGGCACAATTCAAAGATCGGTGTACCGCAAAGAAACATGGACTGGCCAATACCTAAATTTTCAGAGCTTCACACCTGTCCAGTACAAACGGGGCTTAGTACGGACCTTGTTTGACCGTGCTAGAAAGATATGCACCCAGGACACACTGACAGAGGAATTTGAAACTCTGAAGAATGTCTTAAACCTGAATGGGTACTCCACAGGATTTATAAAGCGCCATTGCCAACACCCCAAACCCAAAGCAGACGTAACTACAGTCCCTAAACTCAAGGTATTCATCCAGCTAACCTTTCGAGGGGATGACGTAATGCAACGTCTACAAGACCGGCTTACTACAGCAGTAGGTCGAACATTCTGTGCGGCAACTCCAGTCATTAGATGTAAAACCGTACCCATTCCTACACCAACAGTCAAAGAGCCTGTTCCTCTGTACGCCACAAACAATTGTATTTACCAATTCACATGTAGATGCCAGGCCGTTTACATTGGTCGAACGGAGAGACAGCTTAACAAACGGGTGTCAGAACACATACCTCAATGGGTCAACAAGATACAACACACAGGAGTGGCTAGCCGCGAGGAGCCGACACACCGGAAGCTCCCGGCGTCTTCAATCGGCAGACACATTGTCGCCAGTGGTCACGTTGTGTCCAGAGACACTGCATTTCGCGTGTTGTTTAGAACACAAAATACTCGCTTGTTAAAATTTGCAGAAGCAATTATGATCTATCAACGCAAGCCAGAATTGTGTAAACAGAAAGACATGTTAGTCAGCTTAAAATTACCGTGGTAGATAAGTGACATTACTGTGCGAATATGTGTATATTTCAACTTGAAGGATTTATCTAGTTAATTTCACGTAAGTTGTGTGATTTCTGCAGTATGTACCTGACGAGATGCAGCGAAATATGCCAGGCAATAAATCGTGCAATCTATTGTTTATGTCTTCGTTATTCAAATTCACTACGGGAAAACATTGTTTTGAATTTACAAGATATCCACTCCTAATCTTGACAGCCAATTAGCGAGAACTCGAAAACAAACGTGAAATGAAATTCTCACAGCAATATTAGTGAGCTTCGGACCACTTAGTAAATGCAAACATCAGTCGAGACTCGTAATCAGATATCTAACCTCTATAATGTACTCTGCCTGGTTTATTCGTTAATAGAGTGCTGATTTTAATCTACAGCAATCAGTTATAGATTGTCTTCAATTAGTTATAGGCTGTCTTTGGGAGTTGTGATTACTTTTACCTTCAATGCTGCAACACTTTTAAACCCTTCAAAATAAAGTGTGTTTCTTCGTTCTCCTCCGCTCTTCTCGTCCCCATCCCCACCTTCGTCTTCGACCTGTCATATCTTTTTTTTTTTTTTTTTTTTTTTTTTGGGGGGGGGGGGGGGGGGTTTAATTCGCATATCCTTTACAGGACATCGCTGTCAACAGCAGCATCTTTCATGCTGCCTGTTGATTTCTTGGCAAGATTACGCTCAGTAGTTTGCCATTGCTTTCTGAGCGGTCGGCTCAGTTATCCCGCAAGTCACCAGCGGGGGTCGAACGAGACTCTGCGTGATAAACGGGATTACGGAGAAAGTGTTGTAACCCCTCGGCCAGAGAGGCCGGCCTGTCATATCTATATAAACTAAAAGTACTTCTTTGCAACGTTTGGATGTCATAGTTATGTGTGCATAGCATTGCATGAGACGTATTGAGTATATGATGCCAGCTAAATATGATTATTCTAGAAAGGGGGCAGAGTGGTCTCGAGGTATGGTGTCCGCCTCGAGTACTGGAGGTCCCGGGTTCAAGCCCCGGTGAGGCCCGGGATTTTTTCACGTGGCCTTCTATTAACAAAATTTCCCCTGGTCTCTGGATAGTGAGATCGGAAGCCCGTATGTATTTTTACGCATGTAAAGAATAACTTGGCAGTTGGACATCGAAAAAGAGTAGCCTAACTGCGCTGCCCGGGCAAACATTCGAGTTAAAAATCTATACAGAGTATTTCAGGATACTCGCCAGTGCTATGCAGTTCGTGCACTGAGCTGAGATTCTACAGACTCAGGCTTGAGTTAGGAGTAGAACGGAGCACTTATGGGTTACACCCGTGTGTCGTGATGTTGATCGGTCGACTAAACTAAACTAAAACAATATGTTTAGATCAATCGGCTCTTCATGGGTGTTGTGGGCAATATTACATTGGCAGCCTGTACTTCTAGATAATTTATTGTTTATCATTTGAGGTTGGGTCGACCTTGTCAGTAAAAACAAAGCCTCGCCTCGAAAAGGAATTAAAACACATGACCTCTGAGCTTGCAGACATGTGTGCTAGCCACTATACCACCGCGCCCCCCCCCCCCCCTTTCCCGTGCTACCGTGTACTTTAAATACAACAAAAGAGCACCATGACAGCGCATTGATGTAATAGTTTATGTGCACATAGACAGTACATACAATCATAATGACGCTAGAGAAACATGCTTTGTTGCAGGTTTATATTTGTCTACGATGTTTACTGTTTGGCTTTTGTACAAGTTAGGATAGTGTAGGTCTGTTGTGAATCAGTGGGGGATCCAGGAAGAAAGCAATGTACGCAGGCAAGTGAGATATCTGCTGTCTGTTAACTCTTAAATGATGTGAGAAATCTGCGTGTTTTGTGCAGGATGTTTCTACCTCGCTGGGTTACCAAATATAATTCACATTATATCATCGTAATCACCATATGCCGTGCCAATAAGGTGGGCGGTCATATTTCGCCATCTCACACAATCACCAGAATCGAGGATCAGTTGTGTGTTCTTGTTTCGCCCATAACACATGGCCAAGCCTTCCATGTTTTTACTTCTTTGTCTTCCCCTTGTTCTTTTCCCCTCAGTCTTGGCAGTTGTCACTAAGCTCCTCACTTTACTTCTTCTCATAACGTGTCCAAATAATTATGACTGTCCACGTCTAATTTTTATAATCAGTTTATGGTTTTTATTTGTTTACTCTAGGATTTGGTCATTGTTTTTTCTGACTGGTCATGGTATTCTTTGCATTTCCCCCAGAAACCACATTTCCACAGCCATTTGGTGTTTTTTAGTCTGTCTGCTCATTGTCCATGCTTCACAAATTCACATTTAGAGTTACTGACTTCCATGGCCGACGTCTGTGGCGTATGGCGTCGAAGGAGTTTCATAATCCCGACATATGGCTTCGAAATCAGTCACATGCGATTTGGAAGGAGACCGCTTTGCATTGATTTTCACATGTGTATGAGCGTCGATCGTTCAGAAGGCATTAACAAATTACTGAAATTAAAATTGTCTATAAAATTACACACAACTCAAATATGCTAAGATTATCTGCTGCGTACTGTTAAGGACATACCATTAACTTTCTTTTTTATTTCCATGATTTTCTGCTCATACATAATTGTAAAGGACACATTAAAAAACAAGTATAATTAGAGGGGAAAAAAAAAAAAAACGTATGAAAGTTACATATACTAGCCATGAATACTGCCTTGCAATAACTGGTCAGAAATTTATTGTCTCTCTATATTGCAAGAGTTAATATATTGTGTGAAGCTGAATGCAGATTCGGGAAACTGTATAGCATTTGTATCAAGCTTACCTCATCGCTCTTAGGCACAGTAACAGTAAGTACATTGACGATTCCAGTTAACGTGTAGAATTTCACCTTTAGGATTTTCGTGCCCACTACTACAAATGATCTATTTCAGGGGTGGGAAATCTACGGCCCGCGGGTCGCTTGCAGCCCGGCAACTGATATTATGTGGTCCTCGAGGGCATTTAGAAATCTTTAGAAGTTATGTCTCGTTGTTAAGTTATGTTGTTGAATTTTACAGAATTTCATGTACCATTATGATTGTTTTAACATTTTTGATAGAACCATAGAGGACATACAGTTGGAGCTGCTTGACTAACACGCAGATCATGACCTGAAAGAGAAATTGAAGTCAGATTGGGCTGCTGGAATTGCTGCTGGATTTATAAAGGCAGGCGGTCATGCATTACATCTAAAGCTATACGAACTAATAATAATCTGGAGGACAGAAGAATTACCTCATGACTGGAAAGAGTAATTATTGATACCTATCTTTAAGAAAGGAGACAAGTTTCAATGTGAAAATTATAGAGGAATATCACTCCTGTCCACAAGCTATAAAATTATATCCGCGTTATTACTAAATAGACTAAAACCATATTCAGAAGACATATTAGGTGACTACCAGGCGGGTTTCGAACAAAACAGATCAACAATAGATCAGATATTTATCTTACAACAAATAACCGAGAAAAATTGGGAATATAAAAGAGATCTCCATAACATTTTAGTGGATTTTAAAAAGGCTTATGATAGTGTCCATAGGAATAGCCTGTGGAATGCTATGCAGGAATTTGGAATACCAAGGAAGTTAATCAACATGATCAGACTATGCATGAAAGATACTTATAATATAGTAACATATAAAGGCAGGAAATCAGACCCTTTCCAAATAACATCTGGCTTGAAACAGGGTGATGCACTATCGCCGCTCGTTTTCAATCTGAATCTAGAGAAATTTGTAAGGAAAGTAAAGGAGGAATGTGCTATTGGAGGTCCATCCCGACTGCTTGGTTATGCAGATGATATAGATATTATAGGGGAAAATGAACAAAAGAATTTGGAAGTATTGTCTCACTTAAAGTAAAATGCTCAACATATTGGGCTGGTTATCAACCAAGATAAGACAGAATATATTGTAATTTCAAGAGAAGGAATGGCTAAAAACTCTGGCCACATACAAATAGATAATATGACCTTTAAAAGAACGGAAAGATAGAAATACCTAGGTGCAATCTTCAACTGCTCCAACATAATAAGGGAAGAAATACAAGCCTAGAATCAACTCTGGAAATAAGATATACTGTGCACTACAACATCTGCTAAAATCAAATGCGCCATCTCGTAACACCAAGATCACAATATACAAAACACTGATCAGACCAGTTGTGCTGTATGGCTCTGAAACCTGGAGTACAACGAAAGGAGACGAAGCCTTGTTACAAACCTTTGAGAACAAAGTCTTAGACGCATCTTTGGGCCCATTAGGGATTCACAAAGTGGAGAGTGGAAAAGAAGAAGCAACAAATAGATTTATGATCTGTTTAAGTCCCCGCTGATCACCGGCATCATGAAGGCTAATAGACTGCAAAGGCTGGGGCATATAGAAAGAATGGAAGATAATAAAGAAACAAAACTCGCTTACACTCAGGAAATAAATGACTTTAGACCACGAGGTAGACCAAGAAGGCGGTGGAGAGATAAAATACATACAGACCTACAAGCAAATGGAATCAACGACTGGCAAGAGAAGGTCAACCAGAGAGACGAATGGTGACGGATTGTATCTGCAGCAGAAAGCCTCAGTGGCTCAGAATGCTGAAGAAGAAGAAGAAAAAGAAGAGGTTAATAAATTAATAAGTTTTTGTCCATATTGTAAAATATAATGTATAAGTGTATAAGTAAAATAAAATTGCAATAATTAGTTATTTACACTATTTAATAACCTATAAATAATTCTTAATTACTAATTGTGATAGTTTGCTGTAAACAAAGTGAACATAATATATATGCTCCCCCAATAGCTTTACATTTGTCACTGTGGCCCTACGTACAAAGAGTTTGCCCATCCCTAATCAATTTGAAGCACCAATATTAGCCTTTCCGATCTTTTGGCACAGTTCCAGTAGTTATAGAGTTGAAGAATCCAATTAATCTTGATCCATGGCACTGCTTGGAGTTTGCTGAACATTGTTTGCGTGGTCTACATTTTTTATATGACAATTTCCTGAACATTCTAATCTATTGCATCATATCTATAGGTTAATTTTAGGATATCACTGTTAAAAATCACTATTAAGTTCAGCAATTTATGACCATGTCGTCCCGAAGATGTCTGTGATTGCTTGCTTGCGTTCGCTGGCTGTGAACTCTATCGTGAATTCTTGTATGTCGGATGGTGACATCCTGTTGTCCAACATCAATGTGATGTCTTACCGGACTGAGGTTTGCGTGAATATCCGATGTCCCATGTAAGATGTCTGTCACGTAGCAGCTTCTTAGTAGGAAACAGCACTTACAAAGCACCACCAGTTCCCATGCCCTATGCATTCTCATGCCCGGGAGGTCATTTCTGTCCCGTATTCAGCTTTGTGATATTCGACCCATCTCTCCTTATTTGCCAAGATTCATGGTCTCCATTAGAGTGTGGTTTGAGCAACAGCAACGTTTAATATGATCAAAGTATTTCAGTTTGAGAAATGTAATCATGTTTGTGTGCTAGTTTTCTTCCTTGTTCAGATATGGCACAGTGATGGTAATATTCGTATTCCTGATCCAGTATTCGTTCAGAATATCCTGTAACCTTTAAGTTTTAAACCCTCCGTTTTCTTCTGTAGCGGCTGTGATATAGTCCACTATTTACTACATTACATTAGCTTTTGGGCTGAATCATGAATGCTTTCATCTTAATATGGCTCTAGACAGATGTTCAGTTCCAGCGGCGGTCTTGCACACCTCGTTGTGCCATGAGCTTTGTTAGGGAAACGAACACCCCGCAGTACAATCTGCATGGAGATGGTACTTTCTTACCAGTTAGGGAGAAAAGCCTTTACACCAGTTTCAGACCAAAACAGTTAATCTCTTCCCAGAGCTTCCACAGCCTAAACACTAAGACATTGGAGTTATAATTCGCATTATTCAAGAGGATTCGCAACCCGCCAGCCATAAACCGCTCACCTAAGCGCACATCGTAGACACTTTCTCTTCTCAGAATTGTTTTCTCTCACCCATTATCACTTGGGGGTCGTTTCGGCCGAGTAACAATAGTTATCAAAGTGCCGGGTGACTAAGCAGCCAGTTGGAGATCAGAGACGATTCTTTCATGTACTCTTGCCGTAATCCAGTGACTAGGCTCACACAGTAAAAGTCAGGCACCCCACGACTGACGACACACATTGAGCTGTGTGAATGTTTTTTTTTTTTTAGCATATCCTTTACAGGACTTAGCTGTCGACACCAGCATCTTTCAGCTGTTGTTTACTGTGAGCAAATTGCACAAAAGAAGTAACTTTTTACGTCTTTTGTAACTCTGCATTGCAATACAGAAACTCAGATTACGTACTAGACTTTAAAAAAACTCCGACGTTACCACAGCAGAAATCACGTTCTCTTGTCTATGTTTTTAAAGTTAAACAGCGTACACGAGCAGTAGAAGCTGAACCTTCTCGATTGTTTCCAGGGCAAAAACACACACGCACACACGCACGCACGCACGCACACACACACACAAACACACACACACACACACACAAACACACACACACACACACACACACACACACACTTCTTCAGATATCTATCCATCTCTCAATTAAAGTGACTCGGTACGCGTGTGCAAGTCCTATCTCCCGAAGATCCATAAAACTTGAAACACAAAGAGAGGAAGAGCATGGATAAAACATTCTTAGTGTTAACAAAGATTATTTGTAATTCATGTCATCATTCACTCAATCGATTTCTCCTTGTAAATTATTCTCTCAGCGTGTAGATATTTCATGGATGTCCATTTATGTGGCTGATATAAAACTAGATTATCATGAAAGCCAACATGATATTTTGTCTGCACGCCTCAACTCTGGAAAACGATATCCCATCCCATGGAAACCAAAGTGCAAGGCAACAGGTGCACGCTGAGTACACAAGTCGAATAGGAGAATTCTCACTTTCAGAACGTGCGCGTCTTCAGTTGTTTTGCCATCATCATCCCCCTGTTTCTTGTCCTGTGCAGAAAATCTTTCACTTGAAAGTGCTTTCGAATGTCTGCCTGTCATAATTCACTTTCCCGGCCACTGTTGCTATAGTGTGTAAATGATCTGTTACAAACTAGCAAGACTGAGAGGTAAAGAACAATGGGGAAACAGAGAAGTATATATCTGTATGGCTTGGCCACATGGCATGGTCGAAACAAGAACACACAGCTGATCCACAACTCTGGTGATCGTGTAAGCTGTCAAAAAATGAACGTCCACGCTTATCAGCACGACACAAAATGATGATGATGATGATGCTGATGATGATAATAATGATGATGATGATGTAAATAATGTATCACACCATGAAACCTTCTGATTCCCCCAGTTCTGCACCTCCGCGGTACACTTTCATCCGTAATGATCATTTCTAGAATGGCATACCTTGTTTAATGTAAAAGAAAAGAACAGTTTTACACGCACTGAGCCATAATGAATACATGGTCCCACATGTGTGTAGACCAATTGGCCTTCGATGTGTGATGTAGTCAACTAAACCGGTGGCTTTTACTTTCCAGGAAATTTACTGGCACCCATGTTAGACTGGGTTCGGCATGGAAGCCCAGGTTAATTGTCAGAAATTGGCCTCGGTGGAGATTTGAACAAGGGACCACCCGGTCGACAGTAAAGTGTGCCAGCTACACTAATACAACGAGGCCTATGACTTTCAACATGTCCAAGACTCCTCATTTCCTCATGTGTGTGTATGTGAGTGTGCGTGTGCGTGTGTGTGTGCGTGTGCGTGTGCGTGTGCGTGTGTGTGTGTGTGTGTGTGGTCTTTTTTTTTTTTTTTTTAAATCAATCTTTTATCATACTGTGTTCTTGTTGGATATATCTTGTCGGTTGTTCTTTTTTTTTTCCTGGTCAATGGACCTGTGATAATCGTCACATTTTTTAATTTTTCACATTTCACATCCGATGTTCACTGTATATTTTTTTTACCAACAATTGTTGAAATATACTGCCGAAATGTAAGCGTTCATTATTTTCAGTTTCTTACAAGAAAACGACAAACAGCGAGTATATCTGTGGTCTGAAGGAGAGGGTGGAAGGGAGGGGGGGGGGGGTGTTAGCCTAGTGGCTAGACACTAGCCTGAAGCATTGGTGATCATGGGTTCGAATCCACATCGGGGTGTTTTACAATTGTCCTGGACTCACAGATCGACCCAGCCTAAAATTGGTACCTAGACTTGACTTTGGAAGCAAAGTCGGCGCACATGATACTGACCACATAACACACAGAATGCTGATTAATCTAAAACAATATAGGTCTCACATCATTTGCGCAATGCGCCATCACGTGTAAAAGAAGTATTCACTTTGCTACACGATCAAAATTCAAGCTCTTTCATGACTACGCTGATGGAGTCGCGGGGGAGTTGCGGCTAGACGCTCGCCTGCTGAACATGTGTTCTTGGGTTTCATTACTCATAAAGGGTGGTTTTGAATTGAGAAATGTGACACAGGTCCACCCTGACTAAAATGACACCATAAAGTCTAAGGTAGTAAAGGGGGTCGGCGTTATAGTGAACATATCACCCACCGAGTGTCATTTATCTGTACAAACGATGGATCTAGCTCCATATGTCCAATTGGCGTGTAAAAGAGACCTTTATTTTACTTGACTTACTTAACACGATCCAGATTATTACCTGATTACTCTATGGGTCCGGGTTAATATTCCTACATTAAAACGTAATGTCAAGTAAGGGACTGATGTTCACGCTATGATGTGTATGGGGTGTAATGGTGCTAGCCTGATATTTTCAGACCGATTTACACTCGATTGTAGTTAATATCATGCTGACGGCTTTCACGTCGCAAGAAGTTTGATTGTACCCTGTTTAGGCTGTGTGGACGTGGAAGCCCGGGACATGGTGAAAAGCTAATCAATACTTTAAAGCTATTTCGGAAATAGAAATACCGGGTCAACATGCAGGCTTTCTATCCAGTGTGCCATCAGGCCTTCTCAAACATATGCTATGCAGAACATTAAACTATCTAGCCATAAATATTTCGAGTGCTCAGACCAAATGTAAATAACACAATATCTCATCGTGCGTTGGTTTATACACAACGACATTACAAGATCGCATATGGTGCGTGCTTGGAACGAAAATTGTTGAACATGATTCGCTAAGTGATGAGTCCTCAATCAACGAACGGTTTCATTCGTGGCATAGAAAAAGTCAACATCTGACACAAGTAAGGAGTCACTGAGTCTCTCCCCCCCCCCCCCTTCCCCCACTTCCCTTTACATAATTGGTGGAAACTATATATTGTCCTGTCAAACATTCTACAAATATGAATCAATAAATCAAAATATGCGAGTTCGAATGTTTAAAACTGAACTGGGCTTGTATGTCGATCCAGCCTGGGTATCAGGCAATGTCTTGTGAAATAAAGGCAGCTGTCCTGATACTGAACACAACACCCACTGAATGATGATTGGTCTAAGGAGTCTCCGAGTCTTCGTGGCGAAGTGGTCAAGCCGTCTGTCTCGGGTTCTGACGGTTGAAGGTTCGATTCCCCGCCGCGTCCTTCGTTTCACGAGTGCATTTTTATCAGAACACTTCCGAGTGTCGTCGCTGGATCTCCGGAGTTCATGCTTTGTGCAACGCTTTCGGCGCTGCGGAAAGAGACTGAGCCATATGAGATAAGAACCTGGTGCAATGAAGTCGACCCGGTCAACTTTTAAGCGACTATTTTTATTGGTCTATACAATATGGGCATACCACCATATGCCCAATTAATCTTAAAGGGTCTGTAACTGATTAAATTCCATGGGATGATTACTCGCCTTAAGTGATATCGCGTATTTCCCATGAGCTTATATATATATATATATATATATATATATATATATATATATATATATATATATATATATATATATATATATGACATGACATTGGCACCTTGCCGTCTTGACAGACGATAGTTTGTGCTTTAAAAAGACATAATAACTTTTAACTATGGCGGTAGCGAGTGTGACTGATAAGGCCAATTTGCGCTGTAAATGTCCGTTCACAGTGGGTGCATGTGAACACGTGGTCATTTCCACCATCATGCACCATCTTACGTCTCAAACGCTTGGTGTGTGACTTTTCTGCAATAATTTTCTCCTTTGACTTTATTCCATTTCTGATATATATATATATATATATATATATATATATATATATATATATATATATATATACTAGCTGACCCGTCCGGCTTCGCACAGCCCCTACTTTTGATCTATCCATATATCTATCTATCTATCTATCTATCTATCCATCCATCCATCCATCCATCCATCCATCCATCCATCCATCTATCTATCTATCTATCTATCTATCTATCTATCTATCTATCTATCTATTTATCTATGTTCAGCCCTTTCCTGTTCCCGTTGCGGGAAAAAGAGGTTCGAAAATTTTCACATATCTAAAATAGATCCATTATTTTTACGACGACCCTTTCCCGTTCCCGGTGCGGGGAAAATGGGTTCGAAAATTTTCCCGCATTTAAACGGCCCTTTCCCGTTCACGTTGCGGGAGAAATGGGTTCGAAAATTTTCACGTGTCTAAAATAGAACCATTATTTTTACGACGGTCCTTTCCCGTTCCCGTTGCGGAAAAAGTGGGTTATAAAATTTTCACGTATTTACAATAGATGCATTATTTTTATGAAAACTGTGAAAATGCCTTAAAGATTGTATCATTATATTATAATCCATATGACTGTAGATAACTACTTTACACATTTTATGAAACTTAAGAAAAATGCAACAATTATTTAAATTACATAATACTACATGCTACTAAAAGTTATGTCCCTTCCTTGATATAACTTTTCTTAAGTTAAGTCCCCTTGCAATATTTTAATTAAATTCAATTTAATACGTAAATAACTGGTTTTATACTAACAAACTATGCCAGTTGGCTTGGCGGGAATGAGAAGAACATCTGTAGAAAATTTCTCTCAATCGGATGGACCGTTCGCGAACGTATAAGAGACATACAAAGACACAAAGACACACACAAACATTCTCTTATATATGTATATATATATATATATATATATATATATATATATATATATATATATATATATATATATATATATATATATATATATCTTAAATGTTGTAATCGCTTTATAATACAACATATCCTCTACCATTTTAACGACTTTTAATCATAATTGTGACACACCCATACTTCCCATTTATACCATCCATTTTTGTTTGGTCCAAACCTACATTTTGTTCCGCAATGAATCTGTTAACTACACTCATTAAGTAAAAATATGAAATTCCAATATTGCCTCATGTTCTCCAATATTCTAGGGCAGGGGTCGCCAAACTAAGGCCCGCGGGCCAGATACAGCCCGCGACGTCATTTTATCCGACCCGCCGTCGGTACTCGAACTTTGCTTGATATAACGTATGAAACACAAGACGTTGTGATACAATTTAAATGTAAATATCTTGTTTAGAATAATATGATATCTGCAAACGTATGGAGACCTCCTGGCTGCACTAGACTGTTTATTTAGGTGGCCCTATTTATATATTTTGCAAACCTTATTATGAGATATATTCGATTACCAAATGAAGCCGCCTGTCGCGGCTCTATGCAGTAGCATATCCCATGATACCCTGGTAAAAATTGCATAGAATGCTTTGATGTTGTTTTGGCGTGCCTATAAGAGCCCAGTCATGTTCCCGCCTCTTTGGCTTTGAGAACAACTGAGGCGGAAGTGATTCTGATGTCTAATTTTCCGCAGAGGGTTTGAACTCATCCCTCTGAGCCACTACCAAGCACATGGGCGAACATGCCCCACGCACGACCGAGCGTGGCCACTGATTTTCCAGACCGCAGTTGTGAGGGAAGACAGGCCATGTGAAGATCCAAAAGATCCAAGGGGATCTTGATTGTGGATTGACGATTGTCTGCTGTGGGGTGAATTTTGAATAAATTTCATAGTTTAAATAGGAATATAGGAATATAATAGCTATGTCTGTGCCTGAGAACAATAATGGAGGGGTATATGCCTGGGAAGAGAGGAAGAGGAAGGCTAAAGAGAAGATGGGTGCAGGATGTGGCGGATGATCTCCAGATGGATGTATCTGAAGCGGGACATCTTACTTATGATCGAGTGGTCTTCCGGAAAGTTGTTATGGGAGCGAGGTTCTGCAAAGGACATGCTACTGAATGAATGACCTTTGTTCCATCTTGTTGTCTGATAATTGCTGGTGTTGTGTATCAGACTACAGTTACAGTGTTGAATGATTATTCATGCTTTGATGAGGATAACTGGTACAGTGTTGGATGACTACCCATGCTGTGATGGAAGATCACTGGTACTGTGTTGGATGACTACCCATGCTGTGATGGAAGATCACTGGTACTGTGTTGGATGACTACCCATGCTGTGATGGAAGATCACTGGTACTGTGAAGGATGATAATGTGTATGTTTATTCATGGGGATGCCTATTTTGCCATTTCTTCTAATCATGGATTTTATTTATTAGGGCATTGACATTATTAATCAGATATTGTCGTATCTTTTCAATTACATTATTCGGATTCCCTGTACACGGACCTGAATTTCGTATGATATCTCTAAATCGTTGTTGTTGTTTTTTTCTTGTTAGCCGTAGAGATAGAATGCGATTCTCTTTGTCCTCTTATTCCTCTCTTCTTCTACGGCCCACGTGGAGTCGGCGTTGTGCTATTATCTCTATCATCTCTGTGCGGTTACACAAAGGTACCTATAAATTGTATATGTACCTTTGATGAGCCGCAGCGTCACCAGTGACCCCTAGTCCTCTATTTTTCTTGTGTTTCAATCGGATTTTAATTATGTTTCTAATTTAATGTCTTTTTTTCATTTTCTGATCCCGCATAGTTCACCCTTAATTATGGCTACTAGGAAAAGAAAAGTGGACGCCGAGTTTCGATTTTCCAATGAAGAATGGCGATTAAAGTACTTCTTTGTGGAAACAAAGGACCAGAAAACCAGTTGCGTAATATGCAGCTAAAGTGTTGCCGTTTTGAAAGAGTACAATCTTCGGCGTCACTACAAAACAAAACATCTATCAACATATTAAACGTTTTCTGGAAAGTTACGCTCTGGGAAATATGAGACCATTAAACGTGGTTTTGAAACAAAGAAATCTGCTCACGAGAAAATTTGCTGAAAATGAATCTGTCACTCGTACAAGTTACACAACAGTGCATAAGATGGCAGAACGAGGAAAACTGTTTACTGATGGCAACTTCATCAAAGAGTGTATGATCGAAGCAGCAAATGACTTGTGTCCTGAGAAAGTCGATTTGTTTGGAACTATCAGCCTTTCGGCAAGCTCAGTTGAGCGAAGAACAGAAGAATTTGGAGAGAACATAGTGATACAGATACGTGAGAAAGCTAGGAACTTGTTGTGGTATTCTCTGGCGCTGGATGAGTCTACTGATCTCTCGAGTACGTCACAACTTCTCGTGTTCATTCGTGGTGACAATTTGGACTTTCATATAACGGAAGAGTTGGCGTCCGTTTGCAGCATGCATGGAACAACAACTGGGAAAGTCATTTTCGTGGAAGTGCAAACAATTTTGCAAGACTATAACCTTCGGTGGAATCAGCTTCGAGTTGTTACATTTGATGGAGGAAAAAACATGGCTGGGGTGAGGAAGGGTCTGGTGGGGCAGATCAGGACTTAGTTGGAAGATTTGCAAATTCCGGGCGCTCTGTTCATACACTGCATCGTACACCAGCAAGTTCTCTGTGGGAAAGACTTAGATATTTATTGTGTACTGAAACCAGTCGTTTCTGCTGTCAAGTTCAATCGGGAAGACGCACTCATTCAGTTTTACGCTTTTCTTGAAGAAATTGATTCTGAATTCTGTGAATTGCCTTACACACATCAGTCAGGTGGTTCAGCTGCGGTAAAGTCCTGCTTCGTTTTTACAAGCTCCAAAACGAAATAGATGTTTTCTTCACTGAAAAAGTTAGAGTTGATCCACAGCTGTCAGATCCTACCTGGCTGTCAAACTGAACTTGAATCTTCAGGGACAGGATTGCCTCGTCTGTGATCTCTACAGAACCATCAAAGGATTTCGGAGAAAGCTGTCATTGTTGGAAGCACAACTGGAAGGAGAAAACCTTTCTCATTTTCACTGTTTCAAAGAGTTTGGAGAGATTTTCAGATCTTGACAGAATTGAGAGTGACGTTCTTCTGTTCCAGAATCCGTTTGAGTGTAACCTTGATGATGTGCCAGTTGAACTACAGTTGGAGCTCATTGACTTGCAAGCAAGTGACCTGTTGAAAGAGAAGCACAGAGAAGGAACACTTGTTGAATTTTACGGCTGTTTATCTGATGTTGAGTTTCCGAAACTTAAGAAATTTGCCGCTAGTATGGCATCAGTGTTTGGAACAACTTATGTCTGTGAGCAAACGTTTTCAAACATGAAGTATGCGAAGTCAGCACATCGAACGAGATTGAATGATGAACATTTGAAAGCGATTCTCTTGATTGGATGCAGCAATTCAAAACCAAACATTGATGATATTTTGAAAGCCACACGACAATTTTACAAATCTCACTAACCTCTTTTCCGGCTTAGTTTGTGAGATTCAGATATATGCACACTAGGTCTGATGTAACTATCTTTTTGCTATCGTCGCCTTCTATGATAGCTTTGTTTAGTAAATAAATGTCTTGGTTGTCTTTGTTGTTTTGTTTTTGTTGTGTTTTTTTTTTTTTTTTGTGTGCATTGCACGCCCTTCCCGTGATTAACTTAGTTTTTCGTCTTTTTTCACAGAGCTTTCGTTCTAGCTTGCTTTATTGTTAAAGTTAGCTGTATATCCTTTTACAGGACGTTTGCAGTCAACACCAGCATTGTTTGCTGTTGTTGATGTCTTGGCAAGTTTACGTTCAGTAGTTTACCATTGCTTTCTGAACGACCGGCACCCATAACATAGCGTAAAAACCAGCGCAACGTTGTCTGCTGCTAAATCGCGCGCAGTTGTGTTTCGAATGTGGGTATACGGGATTACGAACGGCGTCCGTGAGACCTTCGCCACGGAGAACAGCGCAAGTATTGTAAAGAATGACTATCCGGCCCGCGCTCGTCATTTTGTCAGTTATCCGGCCCGCCATGAATAAAGTTTGGTGACCCCTGCTCTAGGGCAATGTTGGCGCGTATTCAGCCGCGTGTGTTAAGAAGAATTACCAAAGTCAATATCTAGGACAGCCCAGGGATTATGAACGAGAAACATAATATAAATATATAATCTATCAACTGCAAACATGTCGGAGTTTTCTTTTCAAAAAGTACACTCCCAAAGGGTTCATCTTCATTTATCTGTAAACGTACACGTTTTGAAATTCGCCATAAAAAAACTAAACCAAGAGTTTTAAAGAACGATATTTCCGTGATTTTATTAGATGAATTCGAATAGGCAATTATTTATAAACACACACACACACACACACACACACACACACACACACACACACACACACACACATGCGGAAAGGTATGTGTTTAGACAGAGATTGATGCCCGCTTTCTCCAGATAAGAAATTTCAAATCTGTGTGTGACACGGAATCGGATGTGGGATTGGAAATCTAGTATCCCAACATGTCTGTGGCAGAATTCCAATTGGCATGGGGATTCCGAAATCCCTGGGGATCCACAGCTCATCTACTTCTTATTTATAATGAGTGATAGACAGCCACATATTTAGCGTATTTTTGTTACTTCGTGACGGTTAATGCTTGGAACATCCCCCGGATTTAGAGAATAGGGAAATGAGGGTTTCAGATGTTGATTAATTAATGCAGGATGTCAGATGGTTATTAATGATTGGAAAACTGCAAATGACTATTGATGGATTTCATGCCACAGATACGTAAAGATGGTAAAAAAGGGGGGGGGGGATGTGGACATTGCATGCCAAGGGTGACATTGCATACTACATATACTTATGGCTGAGAGTGAACATTGCATGCTACACATATTTATGGCTGAGAGTGACATTGCATACTACAGATACCATATGGCTCGAGGGTGAACATTGCATGCTGCAGATACTTATTGATGGCGGTGGAGATCGCATATGGTAATTACAATAACATGCAGATCACCAATATTGATTATTGATCTGAAAGCATAAAATGGTGATTAATGAATTTTTTTTTTTTTCGCATATCCTTTACAGGACATCGCTGTCAACAGCAGCATTTTTCAGCTGTCTGTTGATTTCTTGGCAAGATTACGCTCAGTAGTTTGCCACTACTTTCTGAGCGGCCGGCTCAGTGTCCCGCAAGTCACCAGCGGGGGACGAACCGCTCCCAGCTCGCTCCCGCTACGAGACTCTGCGTGACAAACGGGATTACGCAGAAAGTGTTGTAACCCCTCAGCCAGAGAGATCGGCGATTAATGAATAGAGAGTGCAAAATGATGATTATTAATGAAGGCTACTGAGCGTTAGGTAATTAACAGAAGAACTCAGGCAATGCTTCAAAAATAACACTGATTATGATGTATATTTATGATTATCTTAAAGAAACTCATGCAGTGATTAATGAACACATAAACCAAAAAGGGGATTAATTAAAGCATAAATTAAAACCCGGAAGCTGATTAATGAATGGAAGATTCAATGGTGATTATTGTGTGTCTGCGGAGTAACGGTGAGGACGTTATGGTGACGGTGAGGGAAGGAGTGGTGAAATTTTCCACGGTGCATGGAGGCCTACATACTGTTATGGTTCCAGTACTTCGTGTAGCCACCACAAATTCCTGATACAAGATATATTTTTGGGTTTCCATGGGTTCTCACCACAGCTGGGAGGATTGAAATTTTAAAAATTGATCTTGACACCCCGGTGAACTCAACCTAAAATAAGTATTACAGATATCCTGGGAAGTAGAGGAGTCCGGTGTGATACTTGACTCATCACGCTCCAAGAAGGGACTGCTCTAGAAACACACGAGGTCTAGCACTGTCGGGCCACTGAGCCTTAACTAGTGTAACAGGGTCCTTTACTAACTGACTGGCTGGCTGACTGACTTACTGACTGTCTGACTGACTGACTGACTGGCTGGCTGGCTGGCTGGCTGACTGATTGATTGACTGGCTGGCTGGCTGGCTGACTGGCTGGTTGACTGGCTGGCTGGCTGGCTGACTGGCTGGCTGGCTAACTGGCTAGCTGGCTGACTGAATGGCTGACTTGCTGACTGTCTGACTAACTGACTGACTGGCTGGCTGACTGATTGACTGACTGGCTGGCTGACTTACTGACTGTCTGACTAACTGATTGACTGGCTGGCTGGCTGACTGATTGATTGACTGGCTGGCTGGCTGACTTACTGACTGTCTGACTAACTGATTGACTGGCTGGCTGGCTGACTGACTAGCTGGCTGACTGACTGGCTGACTTACTGACTGTCTGACTAACTGACTGACTGACTGGCTGGCTGGCTGGCTGGCTGACTGATTGACTGACTGACTGGCCGGCTGACTTACTGACTGTCTGACTAACTGATTGACTGGCTGGCTGGCTGGCTGGCTGGCTGGCTGACTGATTGACTGACTGGCTGGCTGACTGGCTGGCTGGGTGGCTGACTGGCTGGCTGGCTAACTGACTAGCTGGCTGGCTGACTGGCTGGCTCGCTGACTGGCTGGCTGGCTGACTGGCTGAATGACTGACTGGCTGGCTGACTGGCTGACTGTCTGACTGACTGATTGGCTGGCTGGTTGACTGACTGGCTGGCTGACTGATTGAATGACTGGCTGGCTGGCTGACTGATTTACTGACTGACTGTCTGACTGACTGATTGACTGACTGATTGACTGGCTGACTGACTGACTGACTGTCTGTCTGTCTGTCTGTCTGTCAGTCTGACTGACTGACTGACTGACTGACTGACTGACTGGCTGGCTGGCTGACTGGCTGACTGACTGCCTGGCTTTCTGACTAATTGACTGACTAACTGTCTGACTAATTGACTGACTGGCTGGCTGCCTGACCAATTGACTGACTGACTGACTGACTGACTTGCTTACTTACTTAACAGTAAGACAGCTGGCGCTTTGGTGTAACAGTTACAACTGACGCTGTCAATGTCATGAACGCGGTGGTACAAAAGTTCGATGCCCGATATCGCCGCTTGTTACAGGAGAGGAAGAGAAGATTGGCAACCCGTCCCTCCGTACATTTAATGCAACAAAATGTCATCGTTCTATCACTGAACATACCAACCGCAAGTTCTTGCTACGGGCCTGAATTTATTTTTTATTATTCCAGTAGTTTAGTCGACGGATCAACATGACAGCACACGGGTGTAATCCATACGTGCTCCGTTCTACTTCTAACTCAAGCCTGAGTCCGGAGAATCTCAGCTCAGTGCACGACCTCCGTAGCACCGGCGAGGATCCTGAAATACTCTGGGTAGATTTTTAACTCGAAATTTTGCCCGGGCAGCGCCGTTAGACTACTCTTTTTCGATTTCCAACTGTTAAGGGAGATTTTTACGTGCGCAACATTACACACGGGCGTCCGATCTCACTACCCAGAGACCAGGGGAAATTTTGTTACTAGAAGTCCACGTGAAAAAAAAAAACCCGTCCCTCACCGGGGCTTGACCCCGGGACCTCCAGCACTCGAGGCGGACACCATACCTCGAGATAGGAAACTAATTATTATATCGTCACATCGGAGATTTAGTACGTGAGCATCTAAGATGCTTTGAGTAAAGCCGGGTCAGTAGCACAGTATGAGCCACTTTTTCTAAACATCAGTGGCCTGTGTACTTGTGTACTAACAGTGATCTGAATATAACCACCATGCTGCTGATGAGATAACCCTGGGAGTAAACGCCAGTAGTAAAACACACTAGCCAGATGTTTAGAAAAAGTGGCTCATACTGTGCTAATGACCCGATATTTCTCAAGGAATTTTAGATGCTCACGAACTAAAGCTCTGATGTGTTGATATAATAATTCGTTTCCTGTACTTCACCCACTGGTTTGAAATTGTTCTTATATATATATTCGGGGAGTGAGCTGAGCATGGCTTCTCAAACATTTGGCTAACATGCCAATCAAGCATACCCTTCGCATTCTTCGATTCAGTCAACAAAAAGTCGAGTTTCTGAATGTATACTCAGATGCAAAGAAACGAACTGCGAGTTTCTGACTCGGTAAATTTAGACAGCTATTTATGTTTACTTGAGCATAGCCTACGATGGGTAGTGTTGTGATGTTCTGTTGTGATAATTTCGTGTGTCCAGTGTGTGCCGCGTGGTTACACACCCGCTTCACACGCGTGATCCGGGACTGTTTCCGGATCCGGTCAGGGATATGCACTACTGACGAGCTCAAACGAGGGCGAAACTCGAGTATAGTGCTTCCATATTGACGTGGATAGGGCTTAGGTTCATACCAGAATGCGATCGGCGTTGCCAGTAGTGGGTTGTGCTCAATATTTAAATTTATGTTTACCTCCAGGAATTCACAGAACGAACAAACGAACAAACGAACGAACGAACGAACAAATGAATGAACTTTATTTTCAAAGGGTTAAAAATTAGGCGCACAGTCTCGTCTAACATTCTGCACTATCTTTCATACATTATTTCATCCACACATCATTCAAGGCTAGCTGAGAACAACAACAATATCAAGACAGAAATATATGCATTATAAAGGCATGGGGAAATTGCAAAATTAAATACTACACGACTCAGTAATAGTAATGACTGGTGTGGCACTTGTTATTAGCTATGGGGAATATACTGGCCTACCAAAAGGGGACTGGCTGTTTTACTAGGGTTTTATTATTATTATTATTATTATTATTATTATTATTATTATTATTATTATTATTATTATTACTAAGGGGACATATCATCCGTACTAAGAGAGTGTTCGAATAATTTGCGATTATAAGAATAGGGATAGGTGATGTCTTTGATTTCTTGTGGAAGATTGTTCAACGGCTGAGCTGTGGAGTACGCTAAACTAGTTTTGTATAAGTATATCCTAGGCTTCGCAATGTTTAATATACTTAGTAGTTAACTAGGTCTAGCATTATATTTACACAATGGCCAAAGGTAATCGGGGCATTCCGGTGAGGGATTTTGTGAATTAGTGTGGCCTTATGGAAAAGTAGGCGTTTGAGGTGTGGTAGTAACTGAAGGCATTTATGTAGGCTAGGATTGTCAGTTACGTGTTTGCTATAAATTAAACTCAAAGCCCGTTTCTGGAGTGAGTAAAGTCACTTGGCGATTGAATTGGAACAACCGTTCCAGATTGTACAGCAGAAGTCAAAATGTGTCCATATGTGAGAAGTCTAGAATATCCCCGTTGTGTCTTAATCAAGGCAATTTTTATTTGTGGGAATTAAAGGTTAGGTTTCTGTCAATGATGAAGCCTAATGTTTTGTGCTCAATTACACTTTCTACTGGCAGGTTATCGGTGTGAAGCTGAAGTGATCTGTGTGAACTTAGAGTGTAAAGTCTTTGTTTGGTTGTTAATAACATAGATTTTGTTTTAGTGACGTAATTTGTATAAGCTGAGCTCTACTGAAATGCAACCATGGAGATAACATCTAGTAACAGTGTGACAGATCGGTCGGAGACTTGAATTATCTATCAGCTGCTCTCAGCTCAGCTGTATTCATATCGACTGAGTTTACCTGATGTTTAAAGATGGATTTAAATGCAACAGGATTGACTTCAATGCAACGAGTTGTATCACATATGGCTTGATCTCTTTACTCTTGGCGGCCTGACGAAAGCGTCACAAGAAACACCAACTCTGAAGCTCCAAGGACTACTCCCAGGAGTATCCGAGGAAACCGCACTTGTGAACCAAATAACACAGCTCGGAATCGAACCCACAATCATCGGAGCGCAAGGCAGGTGGCTTAACCACTTCGCTACGGAGCAGCCATCCGTGGTTGGAGGGCAGCCAGCCAGACATTTTGTGTTTTGGAATAGGCTCACAACGAATTTTCGGAGAATGGAAACTGACTTGTTCCGCGTGGAGTGCCTAGCTTGTTTGACGGAATGGAATGTTTAAGTATATCGTGAAGTTTCTGCCAAGGACACGCAGGTGTGCGGGGCATTGCACAGACAGAAGTTTAGGAGCTGCTGCCCCTATGAAAAAATAGCTACTTTGTGGTCAAGGTGATGTGGTGAAGGCTGTCAGGGATCGAATGGAAAGACGAACAGACGGGGTACTCATATTTGAACAAACTGGCCCAGAAGGGGGTGAGTATAGCTCATGTCTATATTCAGAGCGTAAAGGAAATAGATGGATTTATAAACAAATTACTGCTGGGATAATCAGCAGGGAAACTATTCCATGAATTCAGTAGAAACAGTATAGAGGGGGGAAGTGGGTGTGTGTGCGGAGAATGACCCGATTGCAGTGATGTCGATATTGTAATCAAGCATTCAGTAAATATTACATTTAAAATAGCATGTGGATTCTTTAATTAAGTCATCATCATGTGTCATGCTGGTAAGGTAGGCGGTCATGTTTTGCCATCTCACTCGATCACCAGAATCGTGGATCAGCTCAGTGTTCTTGTCTCGACCATACAACGTCGTCAAGCCATCCAGGTATTTACTTCTCTGTCCTCCCCTTGTTCCCTTCCCCTTGATCTTGCTAGTTGTCACAAAGTTCTCCAATTTATTTTTTCTCATAACGTGACCAAAAATTGTGACTGTCTACGTCTAATTTCTCTAATCAGTTTACGGTTTTAATTTGTTTCTTGTAGGACTTGGTCATTGGTTTCTCTGTCTGTCCATGGAATTCTTTGCATTCCCCTCAGAAACTACATTTCCACAGCCATCAGATGTCTTTTCAGCTTGCCTGCTCATTGTCCACACTACACATCCATATAAAAGCACAGGTTCTATGTAGCACTTCCACATTCTTTTTCTCGTTGCAAATGACATATTTGTATTGGTCAGTATGTTTTTCATCTTGCAAAAGGCTGCCTTTGCCATGGCGATTCTTGTTCTAATCTCTTCAAGGCATCTCCCATCAGATGTTATGACTGTTCCGAGATAATTGTTATGATTCACTTGTTCAAGAATATTTCCTTTCACTTGTATATTACATTGTGGTATTTCCTTCTACTTAGTGACTACCATTATCCGTCTTCTTACAATTTAATTTTACCTCAAGTTGTTTACTGTGTGCAACAATGGCATCTACTAGTACGCATCTACTAAATGTTGCAGATCTTGCTCATTGTCTGCAATCAAAACTGTATCATCCGCATATCCAATGTTATTGATGTTATGTCCCCCAATGATGATTCCTTTCATATCATCATTTCTGAAAATACTTTCACTGTACAGGGAAAACAGGGAATTAAGTATTCAATAAGTTTTACATTTAAAATTGCATGTCGTTGTGAGAACGTTGCAAACATCCTCAAGTTGATCTTCTAAGCAAATTTACGTTCAGTAGTTTGCCCTTGCTTTCTGAACTAGAAGTCAACGTTGAAGTCCTATTGACCGGCTTGTGGGACGCACCCACTACCCCGCTGTCAGCTCAGGGGACAGGCTTGTGGGACGCACCCAACACTCCGCCGTCAGCTCAGGGGACATTTAAGCGCCAGCACAATACACCTCTCGCTGACTTCTTACTTAGTAATCAACGATGGTGTCATTCTCTATCAACCATAACGAACCCCTGCTAATCTCTTCTCCCATGTCCAAAAACAACAATGAGCGCAAGCGTATATACTTTACGCCACAAAGAGATCAGATCAGGTGCAAATTGGCAGTAACACAAATATGGCTAATGTGTAAAACACATTGATAAACACGCCGTAGAGAGAAATCGTTAAACCGTTAAATCAGACCACACACGTCGATCGTTTCGGTTATAAAAGAGACCGCCTACAGCGACGGTACAATTCATCATTATCATCATCATTTAGCAGGTCCGTTGGAGAACTTCGCTCTAATCAAGGCGTGCCGAAAGCCTCTCGATCTGTTGCCTGTTCTCCTGTCCCATGCATCCTCTTGTCCAAAGTGTCTGCACTGGCCTGAGTCCATATTCGTGTCGATTGACCCCTGCTTCTTCTTCCACGAGATATGCCATTCGTCAGTATTCTTTCCCAGCCACTGTAACGTCTAATATGGCTTAAGTATTTTAGTTTCCCAGTTCCCATACTGTTATGCGCTAGTTTTCTTAGATGTTCGGATCTTTTTATTCAATCAGGTGCCTTCTCCACAATGAAGGTTAGCTGCAATGAATCTCCAACACTGTCTGTCTCTCGCCCTGACTGTACATTCCGCCAGACTGCTGGTCGTTCATCTCTTGATGTTATCTTCCCACTTGTATCGTTGTCTACCTCTTGCTCGCTTGCCCTAAACCTTGCCCTCCAGTATGGTTTTTATATGTATTTTAACGTGGCCGAAATATTTCACCTGCCTCCTTCTTATTTCTTTCATCAACTCTCTCTTAATTCCCAGTTTTTTCTAGAACCTCTGTATTTGATTTTTCCCCCCATGATATACGACATATTCTTCTGTATGTCCATATATCCAGGTCCTGTATTCTACTTTTTAGTTGCTTGTTCAATGCCCAGGCTTCCAAGCCATACTATAGTGTTTAATGTACATAACATTCGACAATTCTCAATTTTAATGCTTTGTTAATCTCTCTAAATGTTAACACTCGTTTCATGCCGCTGAAAGCATTGTTGGACTTTTATATTCTCTTTTTAATTTATATTTCACTTCTACCATCATCTGTTATTACATATTTTTTTTAAACTTCAGTTTTTCCTATGTAATATTTGAGCACTCATCATCATCAAGTGCCCTGCCAGCTGGCGTAGGCGTTCATGGCTCTCCACAGATCTCGGTCTTTGGTTTTCTGGATCAACTCTGCTGCTGATATTCCTCCGTGCCACCGTCTCAATCCATCCAGCATCATTTCTCTTGGTCTGCCTCTGCCTCTCTTCCCCTCGATCTTTCCAGTTGTCACGATGTTCTCCAATGTCTCCCTTCTCATTACATGACCAAAGAAAGCTGTTTGTCTCTTTCTTATTGTTGTATATAGCGTTCTAGTCTCATTAGCCTGTTTCAGGCAGTCGTCGTTAGTTACTATGGCAGTCCAAGGAATTCTCAACATTCGTCTCAGGAACCACATCTCTGTTGCTTATAATTTCTTCTTAATTTGTTCATTTACATTCCATGATTCACTGCCATACAGCAAAACTGGTTCTACATAGCATTTCAGCACTCTCTTTCTTACACTTAGCGATAGTGACCTATTGCACAAGATCCTTTTCATTTTCTGCCTTTGCCTGCCCTAATCTGCTCCTAATCTCTGTTGTACATCGTCCATCTGATGTTATAAATGTCCCTAGGTATCTAAAATTATCCACTTGGTTAATAATTTTTCCTTCTATTTCTATGTGAGCATTACGTCCCAATTTTCTTCTTTAGTTAGCGGGAATTTGTCCAAGGCTCATCCACATGTTGCTACAGGATAGACGCGTGTTCTTGGAAATGTTACTTTAACATGTTTGCTGGTGTTGTTCCACGTCTTCATGGCGCTACAATTCGCCATATAAATATTGTAGAAAAAATATCACAAATCACAATATAGATTAAATAAGTTACCAAGGAATTGGTGCATAAAGGGTGCCGACCTTATGTTTTCAATGAAGCTGCGTCGTAATGCAATACGTTGAATGAAATAAATTATTGTTATGACATAAAAGTTAAACATAATTAATTACTATAATAATGACCATATATAATTAAAGCTAAGCAAGTGGAGCATTCCGTAGAATAACAAGGAGAAAATAGAATAACATATCGGAAAGTGTTAACAATTGTGTACAATATGACACAGGATACTGTATTAATTCATGTAGGAGGAGTGCAGCTATTATCACAATTCAATAGCTTTCCATTTTAAGACTAACAGAGCTGTCGAATTAAAGTGGTGTGATGTCAGCAAGTCTCGACAGACCAGATTCAGAAAATTTAGAACTCTTTACTCCAGATGAAACAACTGACCCACAAGGAATAAATGAACTTCTATTTGCAGATAATCAGTGCCTGTTTTACAGCGATGAGGGCAGACTACAAAATCATATTACTAATCTGAGTTCAACCTGCAGCAGATACAATATGAGTATAAACACAGCCAAAACCGAAGTAATGCAAGTTAGCAGATCGCCAGGCCCACTAAATATACAGATAAATAACACACCTCTGAAACAAGTTAAAGAATTCAAATACCCTGGAAGTATGATCACAGAAGATGGCAGATTGGACAGAGAAATTGACATCAGATGTCAAAAAGCTAGTGCACTTACATATCAACTATCACCCTTACTGAAACATCCAAACATACCCATGTCCGCAAAACGACAGATAATAAACAGCATATTCACACCAACCCTATGCTACCAATCTCAAACCTGGACTTTATCCAAATTACACCTTCGCAAAATCAACACCTGCGAAATGAGATGCCTGAGGAGAGCTGCCAACTTAACAATCCGAGACCGAGTAAGAAATGCTACTATCAGACAGACTGTGGGATCAACACCTTGTGCCACATTTATTGACAGACAGAAGATCAAGTGGTTTGGCCATGTCATTAGAATGCAACATCAACAACTACCATCACTGGCCTTACATCAAAGATCATCTGCGACAAGACCACGAGGACGTCCAAGAAGAAAATGGATTGACGACATCAGAGACATTGTACAACCTCACGGAATGACACTATCCAGTGCCGTCCACCGGGCGCTGGAACGCAAATTATTCCTCCCCACGACGCTTGACGGCAGAAGTGGAAGATGATGATGATGATGATGATGATGATGATGATGTCAGTGACAGATACAACATCACCACTCTCATGATTTAGAAACAATAAATGTGTCTCGAAGCGTTCTCATCTATTGGTCTGTGATGTGACAGGATCATCACACATTGTCGGCTTGAATGCACAGATGATTAAGTGACCAACCTTTCTCTCACTTATCAGAGAATTGAGCTCAGCAATCTATTTCGATAACGCGCCAACCATCCAACAATGAAGGGGTTTGCTAGAATATGGTCAAGTGTCCCTCATATGTTCCCTGAATATGTATGCTAAACGTGTACTATTCTGTGAAAGAGACATACTGTTTCTGGAAAAGAAACTTTCAAGCGAGGCACTGAACCCTGCGACATTAGGATGTAACTACATCTAAAACTGGAGCAGCAGTAGGTCAGTGGCTAGAGGTACGGCTGTCAACCAAGTGGTCATTGGCTTAACTGATTCGATGCTAATCAAAAGGTATGTTTGAACCAGACATGGTACAAAATTAAATGAAGAAATATGACAAGGTAAATTTCCGTTTAATAAGTATTAAAATTGCCAAAGATACCATGAAACAAAACAAATAACACAATGACCCTAGTGTGCCGATATATCGTCCATCTGTCCACATGGGAGGCCACATTTGGCGATATATTATCCCTCGACACTGGATCAGTTATTCCGCATTGTGGTGTATTCGCATTTTTTAAATTGACCTGGACTTACAGGTTGACCCAGCCTAAGATCGGTATGAGGAAATGCCTTGGGAAGTAAAGGCTTGTGGTAATGACCACCCACCGAGTACTGATTGGTCTATAATTTTCTTAATACGCATTAAGACGTGACAAAAGGCCACGTACTTCTGACTTAAATCGGAGACGGTCGGAGACAGAAAACTATGAGCAATAAATTCTCTGAAATTCGTTTCGCTATAACAGACCATTATAGGACCATATAGGAATACGTTCGGCGTGGAAAGATCAGACCTTGGACGCACAGATTACGGGGTAAAGAGTATATTTAACAACCAGACAACGTTAGTGAAATATTAGGATAAAGATGGATTAGTTTGAAGCAGCCATTCCTGTCTTGTTATTTCACTGAAACTGGTCATATATCCTACCCATATCTAGCTAATCTGTGAGTTAATTTATTCACATTCCCACAACCATATTGTGTACTTGCCATTTTACACTATCAATTTTCAATAAAATTGATACTTTTAAGACATAACTTTCTACTAACGAATAAATATGTTATTCACTTCGAAGACCCACTCTCCCAGTGATGTTGATAACGTTCTTGATTAATTAATCAAAAAATAACTTTTTATATCCTTTACATGACGCAGCAGTAAACCCCAGCATATTTTGGCAGTTTGTGATTCCTCGGCAAGTTTACGTTCAGTAGTTTGCCATTGATTTCTGAACGACCAGCACCCATACCATTTCATAAAAAAAACAACGCAAGGCAGTCTGCTGTCAAATCACCCGCAGCTATGCTTGGAACGCGGTATGCGAGATTACGAACTGTAGGCCATGCCATTTGTTATGGTTTTTATTTGTAGAAAATGTGCCTCCAGGGAACAGTTAAATGCAGGCAGCAATGGCACGGCCAAAATAAATCCTCGATTGATCAGATTAATTAAAAATGGGCAGGGTATGAAACTGTGACACACATCTATATATCTGACTTGACTTCAAATGCATCTGTCATGTACTTCATGAGGTCACAAGATGACGTCATGGAGTAAAAGGAGAAAACCAATACTTCATGCTATTCGATGGGGTCAGCTGGGCCCAATAGATAAGAGCGCCCGCCTTAAAACTCCCAGTGTGTTTAAACCGTAACCCGCGGGTTCAACCCCTACACCAGTCTGCTGGACTAACATGTTGACATTTCGTCCTTGACTTGAGATGTAACATACAAGTACCTCAGAAGTCGGAGTGGGTTCACTTGATGGCGAGGGACACTGGTAATAATGAAACCTAATTCAACCGCAAAAATCAGTCCAGTGCATTAGAAGTAGTTGCACATGTATGGACTACGCTTGACTTCAAAGTGAGAGAACGCAGACAAATGCTATTTAATATTTGGAATAAACAACTAAACCAACCATGTTTCATGTCACGTGGAGTATCGGGTATACAAGTATTGGGTATACAAGTGTTGGGTATACAAGTGTTGGATATGTAAGTATTGGGTATACAAGTGTTGGGTATACAAGTGTTGGATATGTAAGTATTGGGTATACAAGTATTGGGTATGTAAGGATTGGGTATACAAGTATTGGGTATACAAGTATTGGGTATGCAAGTATTGGGTATACAAGTATTGGGTATGCAAGTATTGGGTATTGTCGTGTGTGTAAAGAATGAATGTCGTAGTAGTTCCTTGTTCTTCTTTACCACTTTAGTGTCGTCCCTGGAGTGAGGGGAATCAACACCCACATTTGTTTTAATTCAATATCTCTATTCTGGAGATATCCAGCAGACTCCGTCCACACACTCCCTCAATCTGAGGACACCTTCTTCTCACTCTTACTCACCCCTGGATCATGCCCCCTCTCATTCTTCCCCAACATAACATACTTGACAACTCTCGCTTCAACAAATAAAAACAAGAAATTTATTAAAGCAAAGAGTATATGTAGGAGAAGTGTATGTGTGTATAAGGTGTAGAATGTGTGACGTGTATTCTAAATCGTCTATAGACTCAGATCAGTGTTCAAGAGTATAGTCATTCTCATCCCTGTGCTGAAGACACACCAGCACCATGTATCCCATACAAGTAGCCTCACCCAGGTGATGCTCCTCCGGTCACGTCAAGACTTCCTCCGTTGTCTCTGGAACCACCAGGATGCTTGGACACCCCTGACAAACACTGTCTAATGAGAGTCTGATTCACACTATGAACTTCCTCGGTTATTTAACGGATTGTTAATCAGGAAATTCTAATCCTATTGTCACTGTTATTGGAGAAATCTTAATGGATCTAGAGTCACTGGTTCTAAAGATTCCTCATATTAACACCACAATCTTACTGTTCTGGGTATCAGTATAAATTATGCAATGTTCTGACTGTTCATTGATACATCTATCACTTGGCTAAACCTCAATCTCGTCAGCATGTTCTGCTCAGCAGAAGCCAGGTTCCCGCAAACCAACTTGCGTATAAGCACTATGTAGCGGCCTCTCAGCAACCTCTGTCTTCAGATTCTGAGCGATCATCTTCTAAATTTGTGTTAGTCCCACCGCTGAAAATCACAGCACACATACGTGGACCTGGAAATTGAACCATATGTCTATTCCTGCTGCTAATCGAAACTAGGCGATCACAGACTGGATCTATGTCCGCCGATAATTATCAACAATTTGAGACCCCTAGTTTCTCTCATGTAACACAACTCGGAATTATCCCCAATCCTAACACTTCAGAATGTTTTTCTCGACTCCCTCCACCTGTTTACCGCACTGGGTTTTATATGGGTGCTTGAGTGAGTCACCAGAAAGTCCAGACGCCAATCAGTCAAGAATCTGGCTTTGTCCTCCTGTTTCCAGACTAACCGGAGTTAATTAGCTGTCAAGTTTCCTTTCATCTGGGGAGTTCTTTGTCTCATCCAACAAATATCCTGGCTGTCTGTAAGCCAGAGACCTTTCCCTCACATCTGACAGAATCCTTCCGACCTCTAGCAGACACTCTGTCCATCACTTTCAACGGCCAACTCCCGCTTCGTAGACAAATGTCGCCAGTACAGGTCTCTCGAACAACAACCTGTCAACAAACTGTCGACCGTGTGTAGACAACTCGACGTGACTCACTTAGATCTCATACACAAATGTCGACCAGGTGCAGACAGTTTTAACGACGTATTTTCCCAAGTTAGTTCCACATCAAAGGGTCAATTGTGTTTGCAAACTAATGTCGGGCCTGGGCCTAGTTGTCATCGATCGAACTGACAAGTTTATTTAACCCGTGACAGGTATACAAGTATTGGGTATACAAGTATTGGGTATACAAGTGTTGGGTATGTAAGTATTGGGTATACAAGTATTGGGTATGTAAGGATTGGGTATACAAGTATTGGGTATGTATAGATTGGGTATACAAGTATTGGGTATACAAGTATTGGATATACAAGTATTGGGTATACAAGTATTGGGTATGCAAGTATTGGGTATACAAGTATTGGGTATACAAGTATTGGGTATACAAGTGTTGGGTATGTAAGTATTGGGTATACAAGTATTGGGTATGTAAGGATTGGGTATACAAGTATTGGGTATACAAGGATTGAGTATACAAGTATTGGGTATACAAGTATTGGGTATACAAGTATTGGGTATACATGTATTGGGTATATAAGTATTAGGTATACAAGTACTGGGTATACAAATATTGGGTATACAAGTATTTGGTATACAAGTATTTGGTATACAAGTATTTGGTATACACGTATTGGGTATACAAGTATTATGTATACAAGTATTGGGTATACAAGTGTTTGGTATACAAGTATTTGGTATACAAGTATTGGGTATACAAGTATTAGGTATACAAGTATTGGGTATATAAATATTGGGTATACAAGTATTGGGTATACAAGTATTGGGTATGTAAGGATTGGGTATACAAGTATTGGGTATGCAAGTATTGGGTATACAAGTATTGGGTATACAAGTATTGGGTTTGTAAGGATTGGGTATACAAGTATTGGGTATGCAAGTATTGGGTATACAAGTATTGGGTATACAAATATTGGGTATACAAGGATTGGGTATATAAGTATTGGGTATACAAGTATTGGGTATACAAGGATTGGGTATACAAGTATTGGGTATACAAGTATTGGGTATACAAGTATTGGGTATACAAGTATTGGGTATACAAGTATTAGGTATGTAAGGATTGGGTATACAAGTATTGGGTATACAAGTATTGGGTATACAAGTATTGGGTATACAAGTATTGTATATGTAAGTATTGGGTATATAAGTATTGGGTATACAAGTGTTGGGTATACAAGGATTGGGTATACAAGTATTGGGTATACAATTATTGGGTATACAAGTATTGGGTATACAAGTATTGGGTATGTAAGGATTGGGTTTACAAGTATTGGGTATACAAGTATTGGGTATACAAGTATTGTATATGTAAGTATTGGGTATACAAGTGTTGGGTATACAATGGTTGGGTATACAAATATTGGGTATAAAAGTATTGGGTATACGGGTATTGGGCATACAAGTATTGGGTATACAAGTATTGGGTAAACAAGGACTGGGTATTCAAGTATTGGGTATACAAGTGTTGTGTATACAAGTATCGGGTATACAAGTATTGGGTATACAAGTATTGGGTATGGACGGACGGACAGACAGAGAGACAGACAGACAGACAGACAGACAAACAGACAGACAGACCCACAGACAGACAGACAGACAGACAGACAGACAGACATATGCCGTGGTGCAGTTTCTACATGCCTGCCAACCGGTCCATTGATTACGGGTTTGATCCACATCGATGTGGGCGTTGAAGATTGTCCTGGGCGCCGAGTTCAACTCAGTATAAAATAAGTACCAATAATTTTCCTCGGACGTAAAGGCGTCCTGTGTGTCATTGACTACATGTTGATCGAATACCAATGGATCTATATAAGTAGTGGACTAGCACTATATATCGATTACGCCTCAAAGCGTCCTGTAACAACTTTACCACTGATTGAATGTAAGACCGCCGAATGGGCATGCGAACGATCTAACCACTCACCCTCAACGCTCATTGAAAGAGTCAGTTGCTACCCTAATGCACTCACATACGTATCTGAGTTGCAAACTGCTACGCCAACCTTGGTTTCTTCTGCTACCGTCTCAGTTTTTGTCATCACTTTCATGTACGACTTTGCTTCATTGACTTTCTTCAAAGCGCTTACATGCAAGTAGCAGATGCGATGGGGTGTTGAGAAACAAACCATGCACGAAGAAAGCAGAGAAATGCATTACTACTTAGTTGTGCAACACCGGAGATAGAGGGGGAAACAAAACAAGAGGAGGAAGCGAACCAGCGAACGAGAAGGAGAGAGAGGGATTGAGCGGGGAGGGGATAAACAGTGAGAGACAGAGAGAGAAGAAACAGAGGTAGAGGAAACCAAACAGAGAGAGAGAGAGAGAGAGAGAGAGAGAGAGAGAGAGAGAGAGAGAGAGAGAGAGAGAGAGAGAGCGTGCATCTGAAACAAAAAAGGACTAAGCGATTACGTTGCCTCCTATGACTCCATTTCACTCACAATTAAAATAGCTGAGAACAGCTGTAAAGCAGCTACGCACGTTGCGTACAGTTATAAGCACTTGTGTTATCTCTGTCTTGTAGTGTTGTTTAGCAAGTTAATGTTTTCCTTGTGGGGGTACCTCGTCTTCACTATATCTATTCGCCTTTTTGTGACATTTACTTTTTCTGGTATATTCGCTGGTCTTCGTAATCTCCGTACGTATCTCCTTTTAAAACAAATGAAAGCCAATGATAAATTCATTTCAAATATTTCCACAGCATTGACTTCAAATCACGCATTTATAAGCTGAGTTGACCGGCTCCTTTATGTTTCCTCTTTTTGTTCATGTTTTTAAGTTAGTGCTGCGGCGAAAGCTTTAGGAGCTCACTTACAACCGCTTTCGAAACACATCTGCGGGAGCGTTGGAAACTGACCAACGTTTGCTGGTCTTAATGCAATGGTATGAGTTCCGGTCGTTCAGAAAGCAATGGCAAACTACTGAAAGTAGCCTGGTCGAGAGAAATCACGAACAATGAAACGATGCTGGGATTGACTGCGACGTCCTGTAAAGGATATGCAACTAACATTTCTTTATCAAACTGTTTCTGATATAATCATTTCTTCATGTGTAATTGACGTGTCTTTGTGTGTACCAGTCAACGTGTTATGTGTGATTGACATGTCTTCACGTGTATCAGTCAACGTGTCATGTTTGATTGACATGTCTTCATGGATACCAGTCAACGTGTCATGTGTGATTGACATGTCTTCATGGATACCAGTCAACGTGTCATGTGTGATTGACATGTCTTCATGGATACCAGTCAACGTGTCATGTGTGATTGACATGTCTTTATGTGTACCAGTCAACGTGTAATGTGTGATTGACATGTCTTCACGTGTACCAGTCAACGTGTAATGTGTGATTGACATGTCTTCACGTGTACCAGTCAACGTGTCATGTGTGATTGACATGTCTTCATGGATACCAGTCAACGTGGCATGTTGTATTGACTATTGTCCGTGTATACCAAACAATGTGCCATGTGTATTTTTACTTATTAATATAATCAGAGGATAGAGTTATCTCCATCTTTTGACTAAGATATGATTGATTGATTGATTGATCTAGGAACCGACATCACAGCATTCCTAAGATAGATCACAAAGTATCTAGTTTGAAAAGGCCCCACGGGGTCCAAAAGACGCTTATGTGGCCTGACAAGCCCAAAAATGTTTTGTTTTGTTTCAAATAATAAAATACATAAACCTCACAACGTTTTTGTTTAGACAAAGTGTGTCTTTTTGGCACTAACACATGTTATGTTATTGCTGTTGTTATTCCTCCCGTTGTTGCGGAACTCGTGAGACCAATCAAACAGCACATAAACAAATTCTTTGATTGGCGCTCATAGAAGTATAAAATAGGAGTAGGGATTAGAGGACACACTAGAGAATTAGAAATTTGAAATTCATAGTTTACCATACAGGTATTCTAACTTGTCACCTCCAAATTTCGTCAGCGCCTGACTGCAGTTACAAAGTGTGCGTCTGCACATGGCCAATTGGTCACGCATGCAATCTAATGTTGTCTAGTGTGCACCCAAACCTCTTATTCTTTCTCATATTTCTTTCACAAAACAATACTTGTGAATTATTCATGTGCTTTCTCCCACAGAACAACTTGATGTGACGCTCTGGCATTGAAGAAGTTAAGAGAAAACACGAAAACAAGGAGCTACCATATGTCTGCAACCATATTAACAACTTTTAGTCATAACTGTGATACACCCATACTTCCCATTATCCGTCATTCATTTTTGTTTGGTCCAAACCTAATTTCCTGTCTGGCACAGAATTTGTTAAGTATTCTTTCTCCGTATTAAATGTTTATGCTTTGCCATTATCTGTGTGATTATTTTGTTTTCTCCGAATAAACTTCCATATGCCTGCAAGACTTTGACAGTAATCAGCCAAGCCGAGCATCTGATGACAGAAGAAATGGCTTCTAAGGGCAATACAAAAAATACTAGAATGGCAACATGATTAAATAAATTAGACGTAGACAGTCAATACCTTTTTTTATGTTTTTTTTTTTTTGGACATGTTATGAGGAAGAAGACAAACGCTGACAATTTAATAACAAAAGTAATTCTTCATCATGGAAAATGAGCAAGAGGAAGACCAAACGATAAATACCCAGATGACTTGAAAAAACATGGATGATCAGGATAAGGACGCACCTGACTGGAGACGCTAGTTATTGTGTGAGATGGCGAACCAAGATCGCCAGTACTTAGGTAAACTATTGGACTATTAGTGGTGATGCTGTATTTAGAACAGAACTGTGGAACTATTAGTGTTGCAGTTGTATTGTTAGGGAAACATTTGGATTATTAGTGTAGACGCTATATTGCTAGAAAAATTATTGGACTATTAGTGTTAATGCTGTATTGCTAGGGAGACTATTGGACTATTAAGCGTTGATGCTGTATTGTTAGGGAAACTAATTGGTTTAATCTGACTAGTTTCTACCTGGTCCTACTCCCAAAGCCAGGTAAAGATTACTCCAGACTTAATGGATACTGAATCATAACCCAGCAAAACGTATTTGGCAAAGTCCTCGAGCAGATAGTAGCTCTCAGGCTCCAGTGACATTTGGAAAGACATAATCTGCTTCCCAAAGGGCTCAGTAGCTACCGGCCTGGGAAGGACACGTGGGCCAAGCGGCAAATTTTGCATTTGATGTCAATGAGGGCTTCCGGGATAAACAAGAGACAGTTGCGGTATAGTATGTCCCGAAAAGAATGCCTTCATTCACGAACAATAATTTTGAAAACTGTCTGTTGCATCGTTATGACATTTTTTCAGCCGTTTTATATTTACACGAAAGGAGACGAAGCCTTGTTACAAACCTTTGAGAACAAAATTTTAAGACGCATCTTTGGACCCATTAGGGATACACAAAGTGGAGAGTGGAAAAGAAGATGTAACAAAGACATTTATGATCTGTTTAAGTCCCCGCTAATCACTGGTATGATGAAGGCTAATAGACTACAATGGCTGGGGCATATAGAAAGAATGGAAGATAATAGGGAAACAAAACTCGCTTTCACTCAGGAAATAAATGATCGTAGACCCCGAGGTAGACCAAGAAGGCGGTGGAGAGATAATACATGTACAGACCTACAAGCACTTGGAATCAACGACTGGCAAGAGAAGGTCCACCAGAGAGACGAATGGAGACGGATTGTATTTGCAGCAAAGAACCTCAATGGCTCGGAACGCTGAAGAAGAAGAAGAAGTTTTATATTTACCCCCACTCAAGGAATATGTCTTTGATAGGTCCAAAAGCAACTTAAATCATCGAAAGTGGCGACATTTCTTTGATGTTTTGCTGAAAAACTAGTGATTTCTCGCTAACAAAGTTATGTTTACAGTAATGAAAGCCCCGCCAATTCAGATGACACACAAGGCGTATCCGGATTCGTATGGGAGTGGGTGCAATGAAAGAAGTAGCTTAAAATCGACAGGGTCGGCTGCATTGCACCGGGTTTTATCCCATATGGCTCAGTTTCTTTCCGCAGCGCGGAAAGCGTCGCACAAAGCACGAACTCCGTACCTCCAGCGACGACCCTCGGGAGTCTACGAAAAAATTCAGTCGTGAAATGAAGGACGCGGCCCGGAATCGAACGTACAACCTTCGGAGCCCGAGTCAGACGGCTTGACCACTTCACTACGGAGAATCCCGAGAGGGGTGCAATGTGTAATATTAGTAAAGACAGAGAATTTACAGAGGCATAGGGTAAATAATTTGTAAATTGATAGGAAAGTAGAAGGAATATATTTCTTACCTTATTTTTCATTTCCTTCTTGTTTCTTCAGCTGTTGGTTAATAATGTGTACACAAGTATTTGTGTTAGCTTTTTATATGGAGTTCATGAAAGCTTCCTAATAGCTGTGCGTTAAAGTGCGTATGGAGTGACCAGAAATGATACCGCAATTTAGTCATCATGTTTCAATTTGTAAGGATCTGTTCAGCTGTCTGTGTAGTTTGTTCACACGTACACATGGGTGACAGACCCGCTTTGAGTCTTCGTGAAAGATTGTCTACTCTGCTGTTTACCGTTCAGAGACGGACATGATTACCTGTTTTGCACTATGAAAATAGTTGTCAGTGTTTCTGTAGTGGGTTTTCTTCTTAACGACCAAGATGTTGGTCCTCTTTTCATTGAAGTTAATAGATTGACTCGTTTGCACGTGTGTTGTCCCCTAATTTGACAACGTGTTCGCTCTCACGTTTCTTGTTATGCCACAATATGTCAGTTTCAACCGCAATATTACTCTTCTGTTGGTATTCAATGCGTTTAGTGTGTGTGTGTGTTTGTGTGTGTGTGTGTGTGCGTGCGTGTGTGTGTGTGTGTGTGTGTGTGTGTGTGTGTGTGTGTTGTTTTTTTTTTTTTTTCAGTACAGTTGTTTGTCACGGCTGAGGGCATGCGGAATTGAAAATTCATCACTGTGGAATACAAACTGTTGCCATTGACATTATGCTGATTCTGTAATGTTTAGGGCCTGCAATTCTTCTGAATATTTGTAGCAAAATATCCCAGTTGGTGTGCACGTTGATTAAGGTCTGCGATCTGCTCAGATCTTAATCTATGTTGGACGATTCCAGTAGGTTGATGACTGCTCTCGGTTGCATAAAATTCAATCCATCCTTTCTCCAATAATCCTCTTCCTCTTTCAACACATGGTCCTCACATTTTTCCAGTAACTTTTATCAATATTTAGTAGCGCGGACTGGATTAGTATCCTGACGACAGACAATTTGAATAGAGTATTGTCAGCTGCCACCTGTCCTTTTAGTTTAGTCCACACAAGTTCTATAGGGTTAAAATGAGAATGGTACGGCGGAAGTCTCAAGCACCCATGACGATGCTCTTCTATCAACTTGTCGATTTGATATTTCTTGCTTTTTGGCGTCTGTTTTACAAGGGACAACAATTCTAGCTAGAAATACGTTTCTGGAAATGGTATGTTTTCCATTCGGAGTCATATCTTTATTGCTCCCTTTGTGCTCGATGCTGTAGGTATTTTGTCTTCTTGGGCAACAACATTGATATCATGCATTGTCCATAATTGGACACGACGGTCTATCTAGGGATGGAAGCACAGTATTCTCGAACCAATCTCTAAATATATTATCACTCATCTTATTATGATAATCCATATTGTCTGTATGCTTTGATACGAACACGAGCCCACCATTCTGTTGTAAGCCATTATGCGTATTACCAGCATGGGCCATGACCAAAAGTTGTCCTATACTACTGGGCACATATCGCTTTATCTGTCCATCCACTGATTGCCATTCCTTATCACTTGTGTGGTGCGCATTGATCCACATTTCATCCAAACACACTATGCCATACTTTTCTTTGCGCATTTCCCTTATTTCACGTAGGTATCTGCTTCTCATGGCTCCTAAATGCGGTTGCTCGCAAAGATTATTTCTACCGCCCTTGTACTTTCAAATAGTGAAGATAATGTCCTTATAATTTTCCACAAAGTTGTTTTGGATAGCTCTATGTTATTGTTCTTTCTCAACCAAACCCAAAGTTTTCTTACAGTCACTGTTTCTTTGGCATCCAGCATTTTTATAATGCTGGATAATCCTGGATATAAAATCCTAAATTTTTATAAGTTTAGGAGTCTCCGTGGCGAAGTGGTCAAGCCTTTTGACTCGGGCTCCAAAGGTCGTGGGTTCGATTCCGGGCCGCATCCTTCGGTTCACGAGTTAAAATGTTCGGAGACTTATGTTCGTCGTCGCTAGAGCTGCGGAGTTCGTGCTTTATGCGACGCTTTCCGCGCTGCGGAAATGTCAAAGACTGAAGCAGGAGGCAGGAAGCCTGCCTCATGATAGAACATCACCGGGACGTGGGGTCAACCTCAGATAGAGTAGAGGGAACATAGTGCCCGGGATCAGGGCAGGATAGATGATAGAAAAGGGGGACTATTAACTAGTCCTCACACGAAGGCGTTGACCAGATAGTTAGCACTACTGGTCACGACAGAATCACGCCTGCGTGATCGCTACGATTGCCACTCAAACCAAAGACAGCTAATAGAAGCGTGCTAACTGACCTAGCACGCAAAGAGCCGAAGGACGCATGAAGGTCCTTCCGCGTGGCGTGTAGCGACGCGAGTGAAGGAAGGCAGACTGGGGACTGACTCTGTAGTGTTCACATCGTGTAGAATAGAGATAGTTTTCGTATAGCCTAGTAGATAGAGATTAGCTATAGGGTTTAGGAAAACTAGTGATAGAGAATATTGTGACTTTATGTGTGATTAGATAGCGACTGTTTTGCAATTGTAAAGAGCCAACGGCAATAAAATGTACCATTTCATTCCTCGCACACGACTTGCAAGCTTCTTGTATGGTGTGGGAGAAGTAATCCGATGATGCCTGAAACATGAGTTGTTGACAGGCAATAGGATTAAATGTGGTGTCAGAAGTGCGGCTTGAACCTGAGTTCAAGCTATAACACTTACCCACGGCTCTAGACTAGGTTTACGGATAGGATATTACAAAGATTAAATGTTTAATTTGTGTCAGTGACGATGACGTATGCAGACTAGATCGAGTTGCCAGCAGAATTGTGCCTATCGTGATGAAATAATGTTTATTTGTGCTTATTAGAATGTTATATATTAAAATAATGTGTTTTTCAAAGTTGTAAGTATTCATATTATGTTCTTCTTTCATTTATTTATGTAATTATTTATTTGTTTTTGAATAATTGTCAAAAATGATTCATGGCGGAGCAATACAGAGGTCAGCGACAGTATTGATTTTTGCAAGCTAAAAATAGCGCTGCGCCTGTGACATGGCACGATTGACAAACAGTTGGGCCTCGCCACTTGGAATCAGCATTTCAGTGTTTACGAACTGCGAAGCTGCTGCCTGCCTGAATCTTTACGATATATTAACTATTATTTGTTTATTTAAGTTAGAGAATGAATATATTTATTTATTTACACATTATTATTATATTTATATTTATTTAAAAGCAGTTATTGATTTTTTTTTCGTACTTTTCTATTTGTTTACCGTCACGAGGGCACTACTTTCGGCTATGCAAATTAGATTTTGTCTGCACCATACTTCCATAGATTAAACTAGGTTAGTAACGAAAGACATATTACTGTAGAACGAAGACAGGACATTGACATTAAATAGTAATTAATCGATGTTCTGTTTGTTCGTGGGCATGTCAGGGTCATTGTACCAATTTGTCAAAAATCTATTTTTCGTTTACGAGTTGTTAATTGTTGCTGCTCTGTAACCAGGGTGCACTACAGCTGATAGATAACGTGAGTGTGTGCCGATGTGCCAAACAAGGTGACCTGAGTAGAAAACTCGTGTGTATTCCGGGGTGCCAAACAACGGGAACGGTGTTGCTGACGTGTTGTTCCTTGTTCTCGGGAACATTAAGATGAGTAAAACCTACGTTTTTGGCATGCATTGTGATTAATAGTGCATCTCTTTTTCAGCGTGTATTGTATGAACAGACTTTGTGCTCTAATTTTGTGGAGAATACAATTTTCCAGATTGTAAACAAAGAGTACAATTTGTAGTGCTCAGATATTAAATAACATAGCATATTAAAGAAAAATAACTGAGTGAAGCAGTCAGTTCAGGTCAACGCGAGCCAATTACCCAGCAACATGGCTACGCTAGCTGACTTCATTAAAGCAGGTAAAGAATTGCAATACACAGGTAAAGAGCTAGAACAATATGCGGATCAAAAATTTAAAGAAGCAAAGGATGCAGAGAGAGATGAACGCGCACAGGAAAGACAACACCAAATACAACTAGCTGAGATAACAAAACAAAAAGAAGTGCAAATTAAGCAACAACAATTAGAACATGATAAGGAATTTAAGCAAAAGCAATTAGATCAGGAGAGAGAATTAAAGCAAAAAGAGATAGATGAAATGGCAAGAGTTAAGGAAAAACAAATACAAGTAGAATCAGATACACAGTTAAAGATGAAATAGATGGATGTAGACTCACACGCAGAGATCTCTGCCACTAAACTTAAAAGTCAACAAGAAGAAAATAAGTTCAACAAATACAAAAATATTATCAAACCATATTGTAAAGACGATTCAATATCTGCTTGGACAGAAAATGTCGAGTATCAGTTTAAATATCACCAAGTTCCTTTAGAGATGTGGGCTATGATTTATATGAAGAACCTGAGTGGTGAGCCCCTTAAAGTGATAGAATCTATACCAACCGATCTTAGATCTGACTACCAATACATCCGTGATAGGATTATGCAACACTTTTTACTTGATGCCCCTGGGTATCAGGTTCAGTTCTCAAATTTAAAACCTAAACCTACTGAGACTTTCATTGACTACGTCTCAAATGTTCAAAGTGTACTAAATAGGTGGCTTAAAGCAGCTAACATAGGAAAAGACTTTGATAGATTGAAAAACTTAATAACTATGGATAAAGTAATATCCACGATACCATCCTCTTTTGCTAAATTTTTGCAGCAGTCAGACATTGAAACCATAGTACAGTTTGAAAAGAAAGGGTCGGCATATTTTTCTTCAAACAGAAATATTTTTAAGACTTCAAATGACTCTGAAATAGTTTCCTTTGTAAAACATCAATCAAAAAACTATCAGAGCAATAGAAAACCATTTAATAAATTTGATAAGAAAGATAGAAATATTTCAAAATGTATCCACTGTCATCTTTTACATGACACTTACTCAATGTGTGACAAATCGCCGAGTTATCCGGCACATCTTGAAAATGTTATTAAGAAGCAACAGAACAAAAGATCTGCATACCGGCGTGCCATTAAATGTTTTTTTTTGTTCCAGCTACGGCCATTATTCAAATAAGTGCCTAGGCCGCCAACGTATGAAAGCCAACAATGCTATTTTACTTGATACATCTTCTGATAGTGGTAGTGAGACTGAGTGTGATGTTGAAAATGAATTACCTGTTAACCAAACGGAAGAGGTGTGTTGTGTAAACGATATGTTGAGTTTTGACAGTTGTGAGCGATGTCACCAATGTCATGCTAACGGAAAATTAGAATGTGGACATACAGTTCCATTTTCATCTGAGAGTGTAAATGCAGCCTTAGCCTCCAGAGGCAATTTAGAGTTCCACAATGCAATGGTCAATGATAGACCATGCCAATGTTTGCTGGACAGCGGTAGTACCCTTATTGGTCTCAGAAAGGAACTGGTGAGTCAAGAGGATTATACAGGTGACTCTGTCAATTGCCGAACCTTTTCGGGTAACATTGAAATTTACCCTTTGGCCAAAGCCCGTATTAACACTCCTTTCCTTTCGGGTACATTTACTTGTGCTGTACTTGACAACCCTTGTACTGATTTAATTCTGGGTTGCTTACCCCAACTAAAACAATGTACTAGCGATGAAATAACTGCATTGAACCAACTGAATGCAGTTAATGCAACAACCAGAGCAGACACTATAAAACATCAAGACACGCTTCAAGATGAGAGACTACTGGTGCTTTCTCCATCTAGCACTGATGATACCAACAGACAAAAATTCATAGAACAGCAGAAAGCTGATCCTAGTTTGTCTCCTTATTTAAAAGTATTGAAAGAACGAGCAAAAGTGACAAAGAACGCATCATGGTTCTTCAGATTAAATAATGGCATTCTTACTAGATATTATACTACTGGTAACCATGAGATTCAGAAAACGGTGTTACCTGTACAACATCGCATAACTGTGCTAAAGATTGCACATGAGTCACCGTTTGCTGGCCATCTTGCATATGACAAAACCAGGGCCAGAATTCAGGCTCATTTTTATTGGCCAGGTTTTTGCAATGATATTAAATTATTTTGTCGTTCGTGTAATGTCTGTCAACAGTTAGTACGAAAGGGTAAACATGCTACAGCTGAAGTACAACCTTCAGCGAGAACAATTGAACTTGAACCAGATCAAGACATACTTCTCTTGCTTCCTGACAAACGAAATTTATTATTGACTTCATGGCAAGGGCCATTCAAGGTGGTACGTAAAATTTCAGATGTTGACTATGAAATATCAATAAACGGAAACTAAAAGATATTCCATGTCAACATGGTGAAACCTTACTATTCACAACAAGAGACAGAAGTAGAGACAGACGAACACAGTGCACCCACACCAAGTGATCAGACGACAGACATACACAACGCAACTACACTAGTTAGCGAGACTGGCATATCCGACGAGCATACACTTAGCGAGAATACAGAATACACACTTAGCACCACCACCGTACTTAATCAGGTAGACGACGACGGAATGGAACTACCAGTTCCTGTTGTAGACAAGACTGCTACATTAGATAGCATACATATAGAACAGGGACTAACAGACAGTCAACGACGACAATTAGTAGAATTAGTGACGGAATACAAAGACATATTATCTGACATTCCAGGTAGGACGGACAGAATCGAACACTCCATTCTTCTTTCGGACTCTAAGCCTATTAAATGCAGGCCGTACTCAATCCCACTAAGCTATAGGGAAAATCTAAATAAGGAAATTCTGAATTTAGAGGCTAGTGGGATCATCCAGAAATCCACCTCTGAGTACTCTTTTCCAATTGTTCTAGTTAAGAAGAAAGATTCTACAATTCGTCTGTGCGTGGACTATCGAAAGCTCAACAACGTCACCAAGATCGACGCAGAGCCAATTCCTTCCTGCGAAGATCTTATTCTTGACATGTCCACCTCCAAAATTTTTTCTAAATTAGATCTCACTAAGGGATATTGGCAAGTCCCTATGCAGTCTCAATCCATCCATCTTACTGCTTTTTCAACACCTTTAGGACTTTACGAGTGGCGTTTTCTTCCTTTCGGACTTCGAAACGCTCCTGCCACTTTCGTACGCTTAACTAGAGATCTACTTCATGGAGTGACGAATACAGTGACCTATATAGATGATATATGTGTCCATACTGATGACTGGACAACACACCTACTGAAACTAAGACATGTCTTTAATAGGTTGCGACTCTTCGGGCTCACTGTCAAACCGAGCAAAGTCGAATTGGGCCTAAAAGAAATTGATTTTTTGGGTCATGTCATTTCTCAAGGTCAACTAAAGACTGACCAGAAAATTATTACCAAAATTATGAATCTGACCATGCCTACCACCAAGAAACAGGTCAGAAGCCTTTTGGGGTTAGTGAATTACTATAGTAAATTTATTCCAAATTTAGCGGAGATTACAAGTGTATTTTCCAATGTTTTAAAAGCTTCTGTAAAATTGGATGTCAAAGATGCATTATTAATTTCTGCATTGTCAAAATTGAAAATTTTGTTTAGTAATGTTCCAATCCTCCGCTTGCCTAATCCGAGGCTCGTTTATTATCTTAGGACAGATGCCAGCAGGATCTCCATCGCTGCAGTACTAGGCCAATTTTATGAGGGCATCTTCCATCCGATTTGCTACGTGAGCCGTAAGATCACACCCACCGAGTCCAGATATTCCATATCCGAGTTGGAAGCCTTAAGCGTCATCTATGCGGTGAGAAAGCTGCATCGATTTCTGTCGGGTGTGAACTTCATTGTCCAGACTGACAACTCCCCAATAACGGTCATACAGAGTGGTGTACATCGAAATGACCGAATATACAGGTGGTCGCTAATACTACAAAATTACACCTTTAGTATAGAACATATTAAGGGGAAAGATAACATCTTGGCTGATACCCTTAGTCGACCATCTGATGTAGCAATACCAGAAATTTCCACATAAGAGTGTAGAGTAATAGATGTTAATTTAGTGCAGTCAAATATTCTATGTGAAATATGTTAGAAATACATGAATATTATGTGCTGAACTAAGTACCAAAAACATTGACCTGCTATGTGTCCGTAGACATCAAAAGTAAGAACTTTACTCTGGGAACAAATATATCACCTTGTGAACTAGGACAGCTTATTACTTGCTAAGCTCCATATATGTTCCAGTGAATTAGTTGTGTTAAACAGAGAAAAACAGTGTCAGATGATTATATACATACAGACACGAAAACAGTAGTCTACTTTACAAACGAACTCTACAGGTGCAATACCCATAGAACAAATATGACTGTGTAATGGATTTCAAATACCCAGAACAATTGTATAGATATTATGCCAATGAAAGCATGTTTCTGAACATTAATGGCAACGACTAACCTGAGGTATTTAAAGACCATGTATATATAAACTTAATGTGATATGTATCATAATGTTTTAATATAGTGATGAAATATAGATAGATTATGTCATTTTAATTTACAGTTAGATTTAGATAATATAATACTTTTTCATTTTAGTTTAGATAGAATATTAATTTACATATTTATTTAGCTTTAAACGTAGATTAGGATAGTAATTTAAACATGACAACTAATTATAAGAAGTTTAGATATAAATAGTATCATTTAGTTTATTATATTTCACTTTGTTTCATTTCATTTGATTTCATTCCATCTTAAACAATCCATTTAACAAACGTTATCATTTAGTAGCATGATTAGGTTACACCATAATAGAATAGAAATATTATACACTTAAAGATACATCATTCTCACCATATAGAATAAGAATATCAATCATATATTTTGTTTCATTTAAAAACATTAGTTAGAATATCACCCATTTTAGAAAGGGACGTAACTTATTACAGTTCACATCACCCATTTCACAAAGAGACATAACTCATCTCACATCAATTTCATTTCACATAGGTAAATTACATCCCTTAAATTAGATAAATATTAGGAGTAATGTAAGCTTATTTTAGGAGTAATATGACAGATAGATTAAAATAGGCAACACATTAAATGTATATTTATAGAACTAGTATTAGTATGTCAGTATTTAGAGTAATATTTCAGTAGAATAGAGTGGTGAATAATACCAAGGTACAAACCATCAACCCTTTTTTCTTACATGTAAATATGTTGTAAATACTTGACGTGTGCAACGGTTGATGCACAGTCATTAGGCTCAACTCTGTCAAACTGAGCCAAGCTTGTACAGTGTCACTCCAAGGTTTTTAAATAACTATGAGAGTGAAAGTTATGTGACAGAAATGAAGGTAAAAGATGTGTGACAAAGGTGAGGGTGAAAGATGTGTGACAGAAATGAGGATGAAAGAAGTGTGACAAAAATGAGGATGAAAGATGTGTGACAGAAATGCGGATGAAAGAAGTGTGACAGAAATGAGGAGGAAAGATGTGTGACAGAAATGAGGGTAAAAGATGTGTGCCAATAGTGAGGGTAAAAGAAGTGTGACATAAGGGAAGGTTAAAGATGTGTGACAGAAGTGTGAAAGTGAGAGCGAATGTAAAATATACAGGAGAGAATGAGAACAGTCAGCGGATTTTTTTGCCGCTCAACAAAACTTTTTATTTTATTGCCGTCAAATGTTGGTTTCAATGTTGAAAATGTGTTGTAATGAATGTATTTGGTGTAGTTTAGTTTAGGATCTTAGTGAAAGTATTTTGAGTCTCATAAGACAGAAACGTAGTCACAGATTTGTATTATACACATGTTTGTGACCACAGTTAAATGAATTATGGCACTTGAAAAACTAACGTACATACACATGATAGTTAGATACACATGTTAGAGGGTAGATTATACGTTTAATTACATCCAAACACACAAACAACCAGAAAAACAAACATATAAATTGCATACACTTTTATTAGATCAAAGGGAGATAACTCCGGGTCAGGGGACATAATAGACAACGAAACACTAACTTAACAGTGAAATATGACTTTACACGCGGAAGCGAGATAGGTAAAGCCTGTCGCTCACAGCTTGTGTAATGGTTGTTTAATATTATATGGGGGACATGAAGCAATTCATATGTTGACCTTAAGAAAGTCAACTTTGTATGGGTAGTGAGTTAATTTACTATTTGAGGGCAGGTCTTATAAGACAACGGTCCGGTTCAGACATACCTCTAATTAATATAATATTGCGATTGAGAAGAGGGCTCACGCCAACCAGACAAGTTTGTGGCGATTGCCAGTAGCCAAGTAAAGTGATGCTACATTGTGACATTAGTCAGTAGGTCTATTGAGTAGCCCAAAGCCAGGTTATCTACAGTCTTTGACAAAAATTAGACACACTAATTTTTTAGAAACCTCTTGCGTCACAACCAATGAGTCAAAGTTGATGACGCAACACAGGAGGGGAGGGTGTGTGTCAAAGACTGAAGCAGGAGGCAGGAAGCCTGCCTCATGATAGAACACCACCGGGACGTGGGGTCAACCTCAGATAGAGTAGAGGGAACATAGTGCCCGGGATCAGGGCAGGATAGATGATAGAAAAGGGGGACTATTAACTAGTCCTCACACGAAGGCGTTGACCAGATAGTTAGCACTACTGGTCACGACAGAATCACGCCTGCGTGATCGCTACGATTGCCACTCAAACCAAAGACAGCTAATAGAAGCGTGCTAACTGACCTAGCACGCAAAGAGCCGAAGGACGCATGGAGGTCCTTCCGCGTGGCGTGTAGCGACGCGAGTGAAGGAAGGCAGACTGGGGACTGACTCTGTAGTGTTCACATCGTGTAGAATAGAGATAGTTTTCGTATAGCCTAGTAGATAGAGATTAGCTATAGGGTTTAGGAAAACTAGTGATAGAGAATATTGTGACTTTATGTGTGATTAGATAGCGACTGTTTTGCAATTGTAAAGAGCCAACGGCAATAAAATGTACCATTTCATTCCTCGCACACGACTTGCAAGCTTCTTGTATGGTGTGGGAGAAGTAATCCGATGATGCCTGAAACATGAGTTGTTGACAGGAAAGAGACCGAGCCATATGGGATAGAACCCGGTGCAATGAAGTCGACCCTGTCGAATTTTAAGCGAAGTTTTAAAGCATTTTCATAATAGCTCGCCTTACGACATCTTTGTCACAGCTGTCTACAATAATCTTTCTACTTACCGTTTTGTTATTGCGTTGTGGTTTAATTCCAGATTCTTGCACCCATCGACGAAATTACCGTTTACTCAATCCCAATGCATGCACTGTTCTTTTTTCGGAATTTGTAATAGTATAAAACAGTTTCCTGCGATCAGCTTCTTGACCAAAATATATGTACAACTTCATAGCGATTCTTTGAAGTGTACATTTTCTTATTAAATTCCATTGAAAAGTATTTACACATTTCAATGTGAGCGATAAGTGGTAAGATTTAAAAAAAAAAAAAAAAAAAAAACCATATTAATCAGGTTTCATGAAATAACCCACATTTTGAGACACCTCTGAACAGTCCTAGTTTGAACAACGCGGGGAGTTAGCATAAGGCCAATCCCTTCAAAACACGTACACTATTCAACATTGAGCGCTGATTGTCTGGCTACACTGTAATACATTTAAAATTATGAATTTCATCACAGACCCGTAAATTATATACCGCATATAAACAAACTTTGAAATCTGCTGTAAAATCTCCAGAACAAAAAATTTTTTGTTGGGTGGACATAATGATAAGGTTATATACTAAATCTCATAATTATCCCTCAGTTGGTTACTGAGATATGGATGTTTATATTGGGGGGGGGGGGGGGGGGACAGACTATGGCTCTTGACCTGGAGGATGCGTATGATCGGTTGATATACAGTCTGTTGGACATGAAGGTCTGCCCTTGCCTTGTCAGAAGTTATTGCGGCAGCCCTTTATGAGCGTAAGGCGCACTGCGCATGGGTTCCTGTACTTATGACCCCTGTACTATTACACCTGGGTTGCCACAGGGATCTGCCATGTCCCCAGTGCACTTTAATGTCTACCCCAGCGAAGTCGCTGCTATTGAGACACCTGGTGTTGGTAGAATCTTGACATTTGCAGATGATTGCTAGTGTACCGACAGGGAAAGTTTGGCTGAAGATGTACAGATGGCAGTAAACAGGGTGTCGGAGTGGTGCAGGGACGCATGGGCCATTATAAACCCAGACAAGAAGACATCGGTTCACCGGATCGTGAAGGCAGATGTCCCAGGTATTATATTGAATGGGTGTTCTCTTACTAGAGAGAGTAAACTTAAGTACTTGGGTATCACCTTTGACTGGTGTATATCTTTTAAGGATCACGTAGAGGCTTTGCTGGTGAAGGCTGGTAAGGGACTTAATAACTTGAAGATGATGGCAACAACCGGGGAAGATCAGAGGATGCTTGACATACTCTTTCAGCAGTTAATAATTTATTTCATTGAGTATGGTTTGGGGCTGTAGACAGTATCAAAGAGCCAGCTTGAAAAGTTGGAGCGCATTCAGAATGCTGCCATGCGTTTGATCCTGGGGTGCACAAAGACACATACTAATTATATGCATGAGGCATATCCTGGCGCTACCAACAATGGCGGATGGTATTGCCAGGGAGACTATTGGACTATTGGTATTGATACTAGATTTTTAGGGAAGCTATTGGACTATTATTGTTGATGCTGTGTTGCTAGGGACACTACTGGGCTATTATTTTTGTTGATGCTATATTGGTGTAGAAATTATTGGGCTATTAGTGTTGCTGTTGTATTGCTAGGGCCATTATTGACCTATTGCTGGTGATGCTGTATTGCTAGGGCTACTAGGGGTATTTTTTTTCCCTCGCATATCCTTTACAGGACATCGCTGTCAACAGCAGCATCTTTCAGCTGTCTGTTGATTTCTTGGCAAGATTACGCTCACTAGTTTACTAGGGCCGGTCTCTCTGGCTGTGGGGTTACAACACTTTCTCTCTGTAATCCCGTTTATCACGCAGAGTCTCGTAGCGGAGTGAGAGCTGAGGCGGTTCGACCCCCGCTCGTGACTTGCGGGATACTGAGCCGGCCGCTCAGAAAGCAATGGCAAACTTTTTTTTTTTTTTTTTTTTGCGTATCCTTTTACAGGACTTAGCTGTCAACAGCAGCATCTTTCAGCTGTCTGTTGATCTCTTGGCAAGATTACGCTCAGTAGTTTGCCATTGCTTTCTGAGCGGCCGGCTCAGTATCCGCAAGTCACGAGCGGGGGTCGAACCACCTCAGTTCTCGCTCCGCTGCGAGACTCTGCGTGATAAACGGGATTACAGAGAGAAAGTGTTGTAACCCCACAGCCAGAGAGACCGGCCCTAGTAAACTAGTGAGCGTAATCTTGCCAAGAAATCAACAGACAGCTGAAAGATGCTGCTGTTGACAGCTAAGTCCTGTAAAAGGATATGCTAAAAAAAAAAATAAAAAAAAAAAAAAAATAAAAAAAAAAAAAAAAAGTTTACTAGGGGTATTACTGGGCTATTAATGTTATGCTGTACTCAAAAGACACCTATTGAGCCTATTTGTGGTGAGGCGTGGCTGGGAGGTTACTATGGCCACTTCAGTTGTACAAGTACAGTGGTTTGTTCCCACATTGCGGCTGGGAATGTTTCCGAGAGCCATTTCTTTGGTAGTAAACTCGTGTATGTAGCCTTCTCAGATAAATGTGAGAAACACGAGGTCCCGTTTGCAAGCTGTGCATGCTGGGAATCCCACGGCAATTGGACATGGAAACATCTAGGCTATACGGCCACTTCTTTGGCAAAATATCTAGAGGGAAAGAACATGTATTAAAAACCTACCCGCGTGTAGACAGAGCTATCTACCTTAGGTGGATTCTGTGTAGAGGAAGCAAGCTTTACACATATGCATGCCCATGGCCGGTACACTGACCTTTGACACGCATATCAAGATGTGACGCACTTCAATAGAAAGAGGAATGAAAAAGACGAAGAAGAAGAAGAGGAAGAACAACAAGTTAGATAACGTAGTGCTGATGATACTGTCTTCTCATTACAATAATCCTTTGTCGAGTTCTTCTGTAAAAGAAATTTCATGCTCTTGTGCGGTATATAAACGTAATTTAAGTGTAATTGTTGTTTACTCTTCAGAAGCCTGCATTGTCGACTAATTACAAGAAATAGAACCGCATTTTCGTCTCCAATCATCATCATACAGCGTTTATTACCGAAATGTTTGAAACACCGCTTTGATCCGGCTGACTAGATTGGTAATAAAATGCAGTAAAGGACGAAACCTGCATTTCTGCCTTGCATAATCAAACATGCTTGCTTTGTGGTATGCATAAGTGTGCTCTTTTCGCACTAAGAGATGAATTTATAGATAAACCTATTAGCTTTTTCTATTTGTTTCTTTTTTTTTGGGGGGGGGGGGGGTGTGGGAGGGGTGGGGGGGGGGGGAGTAGACTTTCAGTGTCATGTTTTGGAGTGGCATTTTTCTTACTCTAACATTCAATGTCCTAATAGTATTTCAGCATACAGGTAATCTATAATGAGGCTCAAATATTTCTCCAGTTGGAGCTCTTCAGCGCAGTTTGGGAAAAGGTTAAAAAATATAAGTTAGTAAACACACAACTTATTTAGCAGTGATTTATTTATTTATTATTTTTTTTTTTTTTTTTTTTTTTTGGGGGGGGGGGGGGGGTGTGGTATTGCTAAAGAATTACGGTTACTGTACTTTGATACCACCATTAACTCTTAAGTTCCCTCCATAGTTTTCACAAGGAGTTTCTCAGCAGAGTGCCCAAAATCCGTATGACATTGGATTATGAAGATAATATCAGAATCGCACTTGCTATAAAATAGTTTTGTATATCATCATCATCATATGCCATGCCGATATGCATGGGCGACCATGTCCCGCCATCTCACGCGATCACCAGAGTCGTGGATCAGCTCTGTGTTTTTGTCTCGATTATGCTATGTAACCAGTCCATCTAGATATTTGCAACTCTCCATCCATCCATAGTGTGCCATGCCGATAAGCGTGGGCGGTCATGTTCTGCCATCTCACTCGATCATCAGAGTCGTGGATCAGCTCTGTCTTCCTGTCTCGACCATGCCACGTGGCCAAGCTATCCCGGTATTTACTTCTCGGTCTCTTCCCTTCGATCTTGCCAGTTGTCACCAAATTCTCCAAGTCATTTCTTCTCATCAATCAATCAATCATGTGCCATGCCGGAAAGCGTGCGCGGTCATGACTCGCCATTTCACTCGATCACCAGTGTCGTGAATCAGCTCAGTGTTCCTGTCCCGTCCATGCCATGTGGCCAAGCCATCCAGGTATTTTCCTCTCGGTCTTCCTCTTGGTCTGTTCCCTTCAATCTTGCCAGTTGTCACCAAGTTCTCCAATCCATTTCTTCTCATAACATGTTCAAAAAATTTTGACTGTCTACGTCAAATGTCTCTAATCAGTTTACGATCTTAATTTGTTTCTTGAAGGACTTGTTCATTGGTTTTTCTGTCTGTCTATGGTATTCTTTGCATTTTCCTCAGAAACCACATTTCTGCAGCCATCAGATGTTTTTCAGCTTGACTGCTCATTGTCCAAGTTTCACATCCATACAAAAGAACAGGCTCTATGTATCCCCTCAACACTCTTTTTCTCGTTTCATTTGACATCTTTTTATTGGTCAGAATGTTTTTCATCTTGCTAAAGGCTACTTTCGCCATGGCGATTCTTGTTCTAATCTCTTCAAGGCATCTCCCATCAGATGTTATGACTGTTCCAAGATAATTGTACCGATTCACTTGTTGAAGAATATTTCCATTTACTTGTATATTACATTGTGGTATTTCCTTCTTCCCAGTGACGACCATAATCTGTGTCTTCTTAATATTCAGTTCTAACCCTAGTTGTTTACTGTGTACAACAACCGCATCTACTAAACTGCAACTCTGCCTTCCTCTTATTCTTTTCCCCCAATCTTGCCAGTTGTCGCCAAGTTCTCCAGTACAGTTCTTCTAATGATGTGCCCACGACGTCTTGACTGTCGACGTCCAATTTCTTTAATCAGTTTAGGGTATTTTGTAAATAGGTCGTATAATGTATTAGGAAATGCACCACGGGCAGCGGTCTATTCAGCCTTCTAATTTAGACTCTAACTGATGTAGGATTGTTCTCGTGCACACTCGTCGACCCGGTTGTTCTCACTTGCCTGATTATGATCATCCGTCCGGGCGCTAGAGTGGGGTCTGTTGACACGATCATGCCTTAAAGCCGTGGGTCTAACCCCGGGCAGTCTGTAGTTGCTGTGTCGACTCATCTCCTAGTTACATACTATTATGCCTCGCCGCAGTCTTCAAGTTCCAGTACCAGTCGTTCACACCTTTGTGCTATTTTTAGCTAGGAGAGACGACGGAGAGACCTACGACACAATCCCTATGGTGATGGTAATTTGCTGCAGGGCTGAGAGGAAAGCATCTTCATCAAACCTCACACAGATAAATGCAAACAGTTGTCTGAGCTCAAACAATTATAAATTCAAATTAATGAACGTATCCGTTAAAATGCAATCTGCCAGATGGGGTTACGAGCCAAGCTGTCAACCAACCAACCACTGTACCATCCAACTAAACAAATTCAACCAAGATACAACTTATGTTTTCTATATATACTGCTTTGCCCGCGATGTTTACAAAAAATATTTGCAATCGTCTCACCGCAAGGCGATCTCAACTGCAGCAGCAGACAAGGCTGAATGAACTTACCAATTGTGGTCCGTCCACCCACCCACCCACCCACCCACCCACCCACCCACACACACACACACACGCACGCATGCACGCACGCACGCACGCACACACACACATGTATTTGTGGCTGAATGAACTTACCAGTCATCGCCTACATCGTACGTATGTATATATGTATATGTATGTGTATATGTAAGCTCGCGTATATGCATCCCCGTGTGGATTTAAAACTGCATTAAACAACCACCAACATACAATTAAAACACAAGATGTTTCAACAATTTACGTGTGATTTATTTCCAGCCTGTCACAATGTCAAACATATTCAAAATGAAACCACACAAATCATAAATAATTACATATAACATAACAGGCGCGCACAATCCTAAAACAATATATCTAAATATAAGCCATACGAAATACATGTAATACACCCTAAATCAACACAACAATCATGCATCAACATCATTTTACTAAACAGAACACATAAATCAAAGAGATAACTCCGAGATTTATTGTGACAGCAAATTAGCGAGCACAGGCATGACTCAATTCTTGTCTTCTGACGGGAGATTCTAAATCGCGGATAATTTCGCACGTGGCCATGAATGAATCTGTCTCATTGGAAAAGGGGATTTAATATGATGATGACAAATTATGCATTAAGTTCCATTTTGATTTTTTAAAACCAGCAAACAAATGTACATGAGTTGTTACGTGTTTTATTTGACGTGGTATTTATGAATCTTGATGTGCTGGTTTCATATATGACTTTACAGCATTTACATACATTTTAATGTGTATTAAACGTTCGTGTTTTGAGAATTATATCAGGTTATAAAGTGCAACAGACTAGGTTCGAGTTTGCACACTGAAGCACACAGACAGACAGACAGACAGACAGACAGACAGACAGACAGACAGACAGACAGACAGACAGACAGACAGACAGACAGACAGACGGACGGACGGACGGACGGACGGACGGACGGACGGACGGACGGACGGACGGACGGACGGGGCGGGCGGGCGGGCGGGCGGGCGGGCGGGCGGGCGGGCGGGCGGGCGGGCGGGCGGGCGGGCGGGCGGACGGACGGACGGGGACGGACGGACGGACGGACGGACAGACAGGACCGACAGGACCGACAGGACCGACAGGGCCGACAGGACCGACAGGGCCGACAGGGCCGACAGGGCCGACAGGACCGACAGGACAGACAGGACAGACAGGACAGACAGGACAGACAGGACAGACAGGACAGACAGGACAGACAGGACAGACAGGACAGACAGGACAGACAGGACAGACAGGACAGACAGGACAGACAGGACAGACAAGACAGACAAGACAGACAAGACAGACAAGACAGACAAGACGGACAAGACAGACAAGACAGACAAGACAGACAAGACAGACAAGACAGACAAGACAGACAGAGCGTTAGAATTCCACTATTTTCTTCTTCTTCTGCTGCTGCGTTCATCCTGAGTCTTGTTTTTTTCGATGTGATTGCTTTGTGCCTGTTTACAGCGGAGCTACGATACTGCGCCTTTAGGCTGACACATCCGACTTCTGCGGGCGTGTGTTGATCGGGTTAACCTTCCCGGCCAAGAAGATGTAATGACTAAGCGTGGAAACGGCAGCCATTCACATATTCAAAACAAGTGTACATTTTTCCTTCTCTCCTTGACTGTGCCCTACTTATTAGCTTGAAAGAATACTACAACACGGGTCATTTGAATCTTATCATGGGTGATGCCTCCGAAAATAGAACTCTTGTTTGATTGAAGAGCAGAGTACAGTAAAACATCACAGAGATGTAAAATTGGGAAAATTAATAATTGCATTCCTCACTCAGTGTCAATTATTTCAAACTGCCGGCACATTATCTTCACCACAACAGATAATAATAATGCTCTTTGTACTATGTGAACCAGGAATGAAAACTGAATTGCTAATAACGAAAGCAGCCCAGCAGACATCTAATAATGTTATCAAAATATAAAGTTATAATTGCGCGTTGGTTTGTTTTTTTCTTCCTATTATTAAAATTAATAACCATCTCTGCATTGTACACAGTTTGCAACTAGGGTTATAATTAGCTATTACGAAAACTGACATGGGCATCTCCAAGAAGATAGAAATACTACAACGCAACAAGCAAGTGAATATGAACCTTCTTAAATTGGTGAATCGGTACAATTATCTTGGGACATTCATAGCAACTATCGGAAGCTGCCGTGTAGAAATATGAATTTGAACCGACGTGGCAAAAGTAGCCTTTGTAAGATGAAAGAAATACAATTAAAGCGATGTCAATTGCTTTGAAAGAAATAATGTTAAAAATGATATATAGAACCTTAGACTGTTGAATGTGTGTGAAACAAGGACAATAAGCATACAAGCTTAGATCCAAAATAATGGCAGTGGAAATGTTGTTTGTGTGGAAAATACAAAGAAAACAATGAGCGGACAGAAAAAAAACGAATGAGATTATTCTTGAAGGAACAAATTAAAACCAATAATTGAGTAGAGAAATTGGTGTTGGCAGTCGAGAATTGTTGGAACCGTTATGAAGAGAAATTACTTAGTGACAACTGGCAAATGTTATGAAAATAAAAGAGCGAAGGCGGGAAAAGAGATAAATACTTTCATCGCTTGCCACACGACATAGTCGTGGCAAGTAAGCATATCTGATTCAACACTTGTAATAGTGAGAGATAGAACACTACAGATAGAGCACTGACAGTAGAAGCCCGCAGATAGAGCACTGAGGGTAGAAGTGAACAGATAGAGCACTGACAGTAGAAGCCAACATATATAGCATTGACAGTAGAAGCCAACATATATAGCACTGACAGTAGAAACCCGCAGATAGAGCACTGACAGTAGAAGCCTGCAGATAGAGCACTGACAGTAGAAACCCGCAGATAGAGCACTGACGGTAGAAACCCGCAGATAGAGCACTGACAGTAGAAGCCAACAGATAGAGTAGTTGCGGTAGAAGCCAGTAGATATAGCACTGACGGTAGAAGCCAACATATATAGCACTGACGGTAGAAGCCATCAGATATAGCACTGACAGTAGAAGCCATCAGATATAGCACTGGCAGTAGAAGCCATCAGATATAGCACTAACAGTAGAAGCCATCAGATATAGCACTGACAGTAGAAGCCATCAGATATAGCACTGACAGTAGAAGCCATCAGATATAGCACTGACAGTAGAAGCCAAGAGATATAGCACTGACAGTAGAAGCCAACAGATAGAGTACTGAGGGGAGAAGCCAACAGATAGAGTACTGACAGTAGAAGCCAACAGATAGAGTACTGAGGGGAGAAGCCAACAGATAGAGTACTGACAGTAGAAGCTAACAGATAGAGTACTGACAGTAGAAGCCAACAGATAGAGTACTGACAGTAGAAGCTAACAGATAGAGTACTGAGGGGAGAAGCCAACAGATAGAGTACTGAGGGTAGAAGCTAACAGATAGAGTACTGAGGGTAGAAGCCAACAGATAGAGTGCTGAGGGTAGAAGCCAACAGATAGAGTACTGACATTAGAAGCTAACAGATAGAGTACTGACTGTAGAAGCCAACAGATAGAGTCCTGGCAGTAGAAGCCAACAGATAGAGTACAGACTGTAGAAGCTAACGGAACTGAGGGTAGAAGCCAACAGATAGAGTACTGACGGTAGGATACGGAAGCAAATAATAGTGATCGTTAAGATCGTAGAATAACGAATCTCGTCAACACAGAATGGTATAGTTCATGTAATTTACTGTCTGCCAGTCGCCCTGGCGAAAGGATTAACGATTTTCTCCGTAATCCCGTATATCCACGTGAGGAGCACAGCTGTGCGAGATTCTACAGCGCATAGCGTCGCCTTGGTTACATGCGGGGTATGTGACCCGGTCGCATCTGAAAGCATTGGCTAACTACTGAGTGTAATCTTGCCAAGAACGTCAATAAACAGCTTAAAAATGCTGGTGTTGACTGCAACGTCCTGTAAGGGACATGAAACTTCAAAAGAATATACTGTCAGTGTTATTGTTAATGTACTGCCAGTGTTATTGTTCATGCACTGTCAATGTTATAGTTACTGTGCCGACAGTGTTATCACTAATGTATTGTCAATGTTTTTTTGTATTGTTTGTATTTATGTAAACTAGACATAGGGCAGTTAAGAGTTCACCCGACTAACTAACCTTCGATTGCATTCGGAAAGTCAGCCTTAAAGTTAAACCACGCAGATGTGGCATTACTGGGAGAATGCGCAACTTGATACAGTGGTACCTCGGGTTACGAACTTAATTCGTTCCAGAACTCGGTCTGTAACCCGAAACGTTCGTAACTGGAAACATTGAAATCAATGAAATAAAGACAATCCGTTTCAAGATGAAAGAATCGTTCTTTTTTTATTAACATCCGGTCGTTTACCTGACAAAACGCAAAGAATACGTGTACTTCACGTTTTAAATAAAGAGAAAGAAAACAACCAAATTAATTAACTGTAAAATAAAAGGAAATTTAGTCTATCTTTATTACCAAGAAAACTGTCAAGGGAAATTTGTCACTTTCTTTGTTATTCTGAATCATTAGTTTCAGGAATATCTTGTCGCTGTTTCTTTGCAGCCGACTGTGAATCTTTCTGCACCAAGAAACTATTAAGGGAAATGTGTCACTTCCTTTGATGGAGAATCTTTCTGAAATGGGCCATCGTGTTATCATTCATCAGGTTTACTGCCCTGTTAGCAACAAGTTTGTTTGGATGATGGTTCATATTGAAGTCTTCGACGTTTGCCCACTTGCTGCAAATTTCTTTAATCCTGGCGGTTGAAACGGATACTGACTCCTCATTATCGCACGACTGCTCCTTATTTAATGTCTTTAGCTGTTCATTGTGAAGATCCACAAACTCATCTGTAGTATTGTTTGTACTGTACGCGATCGTTTGTCTCTAACTTTACAACTTGCTCTCTCTCTCGCTCGCCTTCGTTCGTAACCCGAGGCACTGTTCGTTCCCGAGACATACAATTTTCGAAGTTGTTGTTCGTAACCTGAATTGTTCGTGACCTGGGGTTTTCGTAACCCGAGGCACCACTGTACACTGCTAATAGAAGAACCGAACAGCTAGAGTGCAAATTGATGCACAGTAAAATAAGAAGAATGTATTAGATCACATGGTACACAACCTGCGGTGATATTGACAGATGCAAAATCCGTAATAGAGGCGCTCCTGTCTGGGAAATTGCCAGTTCTAAGGACACTACTTTCTGAACTTAGCAGTCAGCGTAAGATCACCATACAGTGGATACCATCCCACTGTGGAGTCCCCGGAAACGACAAAGCTGATCGATTGGCTAAGGAAGGAGCAAATGAAGAACAACCTGTTGTGCCTATTACATACCACCAAAAGAAAAGAATGATCAAATCAATCAGAAGGCCACCAAACCTTACTCAAGACGACTACCACGTTATGGACAGACCAGAACAGGTCATTCTTCTGCGCCTCAGAACAGGACACAATAGATTACGCAACCACATGTATACATAATTCAAGATTGGTGACTCAGCCATGTGAACATGTGGTTTTGCGTCGCAGACAGCAGAGCACATACTCCAGGATTGCCCAAACTACAACATACCCAGGCGAACCTTCTGGCCTACAGAGACAACAGTGGAAGATAAACTCTATGGACCGCTGAATGAACTAAAAAAGACTGTTAGATTCATACAAGAGACAACATTGCAGTTATAAACATATTTCAGGCGAAGACTCGAACCACTTCTAATACTCGTGCGCTCACGTCAACCACGAGAGCATTCGGGGTTAACGGTGAAAGCTGCTAACCCCTCTGCCAGGGAGTCGGAATACTAAAGAGATTATATTTAAAAAAATTAATAGGGGATCTACAGGTGCCGAACGGTTGTTGCAGTGCGGGTAAGAAATCAACATATGCCTATACTACGTTCATAATTGTTTGCCCCGTATAAAAATCCATAACTTGGTAACCAACTGAGAGAAAATAATGAGATTTAGAATATAAAGTTATCTTGGCAGGTCCTCGTGGCCGAATGGGTAAGAACGTGAGTTCTTACATATCCGTTGTGCTGATGCCGAGATTATCGGTTCAGCCCCTACACCGGACAGCTGGACTAAAATTTTAACCTGTCGTCCTTGACTTGGGGACGTAAGTAACAAGTACCTCTGAAGTCGTAGTGGGTTCGCCTGATGGCGAGGGACACTATTATTAGGGACAGCTAATCCACACGCAAAATTCAGTCCATCACCATTGTAAATAGTGTTATGGACTACGCTTGAGTTCAATGCGAGCGAGCGCAAGAAACAAAAATTATGTAATTTTTGTTCTGGAGATTGTACATTAGACCTCAGTGTTTGTTTATATGCGGTATATAATTCACTGGTCAGAGATGAAATGCATATTACGAAATATATTACATCTTCACACAGAAACATCAGTTTTCAATAGTGACCTTTCTCCGTGGTGCACGGGAATTTCCTTATGAGAAGCATGTCACATTGTGAAACGTATATGCTTTGAGTCTTTACCAGATTTGACGTGCATCACTGTAAAACCAGTTTATTAGCGTGAATTCAATACATTTTCTCCAAAACATCAAAGAAATGTCGCAGCTTTCCGTGATTTAAGTTGCTTTTGGACAAATCAAAGACATATTCCTTGGGTGGGAGCAAATATAAGACTGCGGGAAAAATTTCATATCGATGCAATAGATAGTTTCCAAAACAATTTAACATGAATGAGGGCAAATATTTGTGAACGAAATCTAAACAACTGGACGGATGGAAGAACACACACAGATACAGTCGAACGTTTCAACTGGTCTTTATCAACGTAACGGCAGATCTGAGTCGGTGCATGAATTTTCCATTGGTCGAGCATCTCAACCATGCCTGGCGTTTGTAAAGAGATTATACACTTGCGGTGTAAGACCAGCTTTAGAATGTGCCATTGCGGCTCGTTCTAATGTGTCTAAACAAACATTCAAAGCACTGCAGACTGCATAATCAGGCTGCTGGAATAATTACAGGTATTATGAAAACTCCACCTGACACTAAATTAGAAAGAACAACGGTATCCCAACCCGTTGCAGATAGAAGAGACATCAAGATTCTTCAACAAGCAAACACATTTTAAAAACTTGTTGATAATCAGAAAACACAACAGAAAACAGGGTTTTCCTTGATGAAGTGATTCAGCCACCCACATCTCGCTCAGAAGGTGGAGGGTTCATTTTGGAACGAGTGTAATTTCGCGAGTGTAGTTTTTTTTTTTTTTTTTTTTCGGAGACCCCCGGGATGGTGCAGTCGAAGCTAGGGACTCAGTGCTCAGCGCGAGGCAGGGGGCTAGCTGCTCTCCTGGGAGAGACTGAGCTAGAAGAGGAGAGCCTAGGTTCAATTAAGTCCATCTTTTTCTCTTAAATATTCCCTTAACTACAGAAGACAGGTGTCAGCAAACTAAATGAAACGGACAACTTTTGTGTCACAACTAGAACTCTAAAACTGGCGTACATAGGCTTGCCTCAGATACAGTCTGAGGGTTCACATCTCTTAATGAAATCGGCAGTCGCGGTACCGTAAAGCTCGACGCTCGCCTGCCGGCCCGATGGCAATGGGTTCGAATTCGAATGGAGGCGGATTCTTTTATTTGAAATAAATTCCCAGGGCGACCCACCTTAACACTGGTACATGACAACGTCTTGGGAAATAAAAGCGGTCTGTGTGATACTGACCACACTGGATGCCGAGTGCCGAATAGTTTCTAAAATATAGGTCTAGCAACATGTGAGCAAAGCGCGATTAGTCGGGTAGCAGTGTCAATATAGGAAATAACAACAAACACTCAAGCGATTCCCTGAGCTGATTGGCAATACTGAAGGCATCAGAAACAAGAATAGCCAACTATGAAGGCATCACAAATAAGAATAGTCAACACTGGAGGCATCACAAGCAGGAATAGTCAACACTGGAGGCATCACAAGCAAGAATAGTCAACACTGGAGGCATCACAAGCAGGAATAGTCAACACTGGAGGCATCACAAACAAGAATAGTCAACACTGGAGGCATCACAAGCAGGAATAGTCAACACTGGAGGCATCACAAACAAGAATAGTCAACACTGGAGGCATCACAAGCAGGAATAGTCAACACTGGAGGCATCACAAACAAGAATAGAGAACATTGAAGACATCACAAACAAGAACAGACAACACTGAAGGCATCACAAACAAGAATAGAGAACATTCAAGACATCACAAACAAGAACAGACAACATTGAAGACATCACAAACAAGAATAGAGAACACTGAAGGCATCACAAACAAGAATAGAGAACATTGAAGACATCACAAACAAGAATAATCACTACTGAAGGCACCGCAAACAAGAATAGTCAACTCTGGAGGCACCACAAACAAATAAGTCAAAACTTAAGGCACCAAATAGAAGAATAGTCAACATTGAAGGCATCACAAACAAAAATAGCCAACTATGAAGACATCACAAACAAAAATAGCCAACTATGAAGACATCACAAACAAGAATAGTCAAGATTATATGGAATGACTAACCATAGCAATGCATCACATATACGAACACTACTTCATTATACCCTACTAGCAGACCCGGCCCGGCTTCGCCCAGTCCTTGGTGGGGAGCATCTCATTTAATTCATATAAGTAGTCATATAAGTTCCCGTTCCCGTTACCGACTGTCTGTCTGTCTGTCTGTCTGTCTGTCTGTCTGTCTGTCTATCTGTCTGTCTGTCTGTCTGTCTGTCTGTCTGTCTGTCTGTCTAATCATTTATTGGTTGCAGTTAGAACAACCTTAGATAAACGAAGACCAACTTGGTAATATATTAACTTGGGTAAATGGAGCAGCGGCAGCAGCAGCAGAAGAAGAAGAAAAAGGAGGAGTAGCAGCTGGGAGGAGGAAGAGGGAGGAGGAGGGAGGAGGAGGAGAAAGATGGAGGAGGAAGAGGGAGGAGGGGGAGGAGAAGAGGAAGAGGGTAGGAGGTGGAGGAGGGGAGAGGAGGAGGAGGAGGAATATAACGCATATGCCTGTAGATTTAATAATGGCTGAGGTTGTTCCATGTCTTCTTAGAGTTGGCGACAGTGTAAAGAAATATAAAATCTTCAAACTTGATAGAGATAAGGTAACTATTATTTATTCATTCTTTAAGCAAAAAAAGATGAGTTACAATGTTATGCATTATGCATTATTTTTATGAAAACTTTGAAAATGCCTTACAGATTGTATCATTATTTATTATAACTCATATGCCGGTACATAACTATGGACAAAGAGTTTATAAATCTTTGAAAACGATGCCACAATATGACTATAAGTTATACAGAAAAGTTATGCCCCTTGAAATAACTTTTACAGAGTTAAGTCCCCTGAGATATATGAAATTATAATGAAAAATGAAATAATTTTGGGTAAGCAGCCGATTTCATACTAAAAAAATATGACAGTGGGCTGCGCTGGAATGAAAGGAAGACGTGTAAAAAATTTCATCTCAATGGGATGGGCCGTTCGCGAGCGCATTAGGGACATATAGACAGACAGACAGACGGACGGAGATCGCCTTTTATATATAAGATATACCCATCCATGTTGGGTTTTCCTCTTGTCCGCTTACTCGTTAGGCCTCCCTCCATATACATCTTTTCCAGACTCTACACGCCCAAAGTATTTCATTTCCCTCACTTTCGTTTGTCTTAATAACCACATTTCTTTGACAATGAATCCCTGTTGAACGGTTCAGTGTGTTCTCTATTTCGCCCATGCAGGAGGAGGAGAGGTAGGAGGAGGGAGGAGGCGGAGAGAGTAGGAGGAGGGAGGAGGCGGAGGGAGAAGGAAGAGGGAGGAGGAAGAGGGAGAAGGAGGAGAAGGAGGGGGAGGAGGAGGAGGGAAGAGGAGGAGGGGAGGAGGAGGAGGGAGGAGGAGGAATGTGAAGGGAGGAAGAGGGAGGAGGTAGAGGGAGGAGGAGGAGGAGGGAGGCGGAGAGAGGAGGAGGGAGGAGGAGGAAGAGGGAGGAGGAGGAATGTGAAGGGAGGAGGGGGGAGGAGGTAGAGGGAGGAGGAAGGAGGAGGAGGGAGGAGGAGGGATTAGGAGGAGGAGGGAGGAGTAGGGTGGAGGAGGAGGCGAGGAGGAGGGAGGAGGAAGAGGGAGGAGGAGGGGAGAAGGAGGGAGGAGGAGAACGAAGGAGGAGAAGGGAGCAGGAGGAGGATAGGGAGTAGGAGGGAGAGGGAGGAGGAGGGATGAGGAGGAGAGAGTAGGAGGAGGGAGGAGGCGGAGGGAGAAGGAAGAGGGAGGAGGAAGAGGGAGAAGGAGGAGGGAGAAGGAGGAGAAGGAAGAGGGAGGAGGAAGAGGGAGAAGGAGGAGGGAGAAGGAGGAGGGAGAAGGAGGAGGAGGAGGGAAGAGGAGGAGGGGAGGAGGGGAGGAGGAGGAGGAGGGAGGAGGAGGAATGTGAAGGGAGGAGGAGGGAGGAGGTAGAGGGAGGAGGAGGAGGAGGGAGGCGGAGAGAGGAGGAGGGAGGAGGAGGAAGAGGGAGGAGGAGGAATGTGAAGGGAGGAGGGGGGAGGAGGAAGAGGGAGGAGGAGGGATGAGGAGGAGGTGAGGAGGAGGGGGAGGAGGGAGGGAGGAGGAGGAGGGAGGAGGAGGGAGGAGGAGGAGGGAGGAGGGGAGAGGGAGGAGGAGGAGGGGGAGGAGGGAGGAAGAAGGAGGATGAGGGAGGAGGAGTGATGAGGAGGAGGGAGGAGGAGGAGGGAGGAGGAGGAGGGAGGAGGAGCGATGAGGAGGAGGGAGGAGGAGGAAGAGGGAGGAGGAGGAATGTGAAGGGAGGAGGAGGGAGGAGGTAGAGGGAGGAGGAGGAGGGAGGAGGAGGAGGAGGAGGAGAGGGAGAGGAGGAGGAGGGGAGGAGGGGGGGGAGAAGGAGGGATGAGGAGGAGGAGGGAGGAGGAGGAAGAGGGAGGAGGAGGAATGTGAAGGGAGGAGGAGGTAGAGGGAGGAGGAGGATGGAGGAGGAGAAGGGAGGAGGAGGGATGAGGAGGAGGGAGGAGGAGGGATGAGGAGGGGGAGGAGGAGGAAGAGGGAGGAGGAGGAATGTGAAGGGAGGAGGAGGGAGGAGGTAGAGGGAGGAGGAGGAGGGAGGAGGAGGAGAGGGAGGAGGAGGAAGGAGGAGGGGGAGGAGGGAGGAGGAGGAGGAGGGAGAAGAAGGAAGGAGGAGGAGGAAGGAGGGAGAGGAAGGAGGGAGAATGAGGAGGGGGAGGAAGGAAAGAGAGGTGGAAGGGGAGGAGGAGGGGGAGAAGGAGGAGGGAGGATGATGAGGGAGAAGGAGGCAGGAGGAGGAGGAGGAGGGAGGCAGGAGGAGAGGGATGAGGAGGGAGAGGGAGGAGGAGGGAAGATGAGGGAGGATGGGGGAGGAGGCGGAGGGAGTAGGAGGGAGGAGGATGGAGGAGGAGGGGAGAGGAAGAGGGAGAAGGAAGAGGGAGAAGGAGGAGGGAGGAGGGAGAGGGATGAGAGGGAGGAGGAAGAGGAGAAGTGTGGAGGGAGGAGGTAGAGGGAGGAGAAGAGAGGGGGAGAGAGTTCGCCATTCCGAATTCATACTCGTCTAGTTCTTCCCTTCTACACGACTGTAGATAACTTCCTTACACATAAAAAGATGAATTGTTATTGATATTGCCGTGGCATGGAGGAATATCAGCAGCAGAGTTGATCCAAAAAACCAAAGACTGAGATCTACGGAGAGCCATGAACGCCTACGCCAGCCGGCACGGCACTTGATGATGATGATTGCCGTGTGACGATTCTGTGTAGTCACGTCATTTTCTTCCCTTTCCCTAGCGTTTTGGTTCGGGGATTCTTTCATCATCATCATCATATATTTACGTACGTATTTTGGGAGGGGGAGGAGGGAGGAGGAGGAAGAAGAAAAAAAAACTATGACAGTTGACAGCTCTGGAATGAAAGGAAGGCGTGTAGAAAATTTCATCTCAATCGGATGGGCCGTTCGCGAACAAAT